>SNQJ01S0015462.1:126418-180087 GCA_010110895.2 Picea sitchensis | reverse complement strand
TGATTAATCCTCAATGGGGATTAATCTAATAATAATAATAATAATAATGACATGATTAATCCACAATGGGGATTTAATCCAATAACAAAATAATAAGAATGCTCTTCGCAATTACATTATTTCAACACATAGCACTAATTGGCTACACTATGAATAGAGAAGTGGGCTAGACATGAAGGTAGAGAAGACTTGTTTGCTACCATAAGCAAGTAACTAACAAGGTAACCCATCACTTACACAAAACCCTCATTTCTTGAACCTTTGTGAATAGTGAAGGAGAAGTTGGAACTTAGAGCTACATCTATAGCATAAGCATTAGAGCCAAGTGGCACATAATAGCTTGGTGTCTTACAATCATCCAGAGTAGAGGTTGCATAGAAAGCAAATCTTACATCGATCCCAAGAAGAGAAGAGAGGTCCTTGTACAAGAGAGATGAAAGAGACCTAGTGGTTTTGTGGCAGTCAAAGTCCTCTGTATAGGATGGAGAGAAGGATCAGATATATATTTACGCATAGTATCCATGTGAGTGAAGCAAGTGGGCTATATGTCCCTTGTTTATAATTGGTCTATCGGATCTTAAGAAAGGTAAGATATTATTTAGATTTCTTTAGAATTTTATTTCAATGCTAAAAAAATATTTAGAGAAGTGATAGATATTTTGAAATTGTGATCTAGTTTGGGTATATGCAAGGCTATATGAGAAAATTTTCATCATCTTCAACCCTCTTAGTGTCACAAAGATGACAAATTCTTGCATCCTAAGGTGTTTTGGGAATTTTTCAACATTTAGTTTCACTATTATCTCTGAATAAAAATTGACCTACCTATCTTTAAAACTTTTAAAAATTAACTTACAATTAGGACAACTATACAATTGAAGAGTTGGCTACATTGTTTGGAAAATAACACTAACAAATGAAAATGCCAAATAGAGAAAAAAATTAAAATTAAAAACTATTGAATTTACAACAATTACCAAATATACAATGTCACTTGATTTATAATAAAAATATATAAATTTTAGATTAAAAAACCAATTTTCTAAGAAAACATAAAGTGAAATGCTACTTCCTCTTCTCTTCAACACCTTTCTTTCAATCTTCCACATTTTGCCTCATTTTAAACTTCCTGTTTTTCCATGTACGTCTCTTGCGTTCCCCATGTCCTCCGTTTGGGTCACTGCCAAACATGATGTCCATTCAGCGTTTGGTTTTTCTTTTTCTTTTTGCTAGATTCATTACGAATCAAACCTTTACATTTGGAAGATGTTTGGTCGATAAAATCTCATGAGATTGGGAACTTAGGCTTGATCGTTCCACTAAGGTTGGATCCACTTGATTTCAAAATACTTGAACCTGTTCTTGCTTTCTTCAGACTCCACTTTTACAGTCTCAAACTGGAAAAAGTGAGTTGGCTACATTGTTATCACATGCCCCCCCCTCTCTTTTTAGGCAAACTGCTACACTGTTATTGGAAGGCTCTATGCCTACTACTTGATTATCTTACAGATTAATACACTGTTATTGGAAGGTTCTATCCCTACTACTTGAGTATCTTACATATTAATAATTGATATTAGCAAGTCATCAAATTGCATTCACTGATATTTTGGCTTCATTGGTTGAACTCAACTCAGAGAGAATTTATTCTTGGAGTGGTCTGTTGTTAATAAGATTATATTATTAAGTCTTATGAGGAATATAGCATAACAATTCAAGGGCTGTCGAAACCATTTCAAAGACATGTAATGCTACTAAATCACGCTCCACTTCATCGATGAAATGAGTTGATCTGTCAAATTTGAGCTTGTCAAACAGTGAAGTGACCTTTGTCCTCTTCATCTAGATCTCCATGTTCTCTCTCATACACGTGATCTTCTTTCTTCTCAAATTTTGGTGCAATTTCTAGCATTTTGCCTCAGGATACCCATCAATACCGTAATGGTTGCACTGATTCTTACTATTGCCTTTGGACTCGCCAGAGTTGGAAGTCTTCTTCCTTCATTATGTCCATTGTTGGGTACCTTCCATTGGGGTTTTGAAAAACACTAATTACTCCAGGTAATCAGTTTTTACCCATGCAATAAATGAAGTCGCAATCAATGAATTTACCGACATGTTCTAGATAAACCATCTCAGAAATTTCATGATACGTTCTTTAGATTTTTCTCAGAGGTTTTTCTCCCGATCTTTCCAGAGAAGAAACTGTGTATAAATACCAGCTTTGTGAATGATGCAAACAATTCTGGATTGATTATCAATAGATGAGTTGTATTTCTTTCGTGTTTCTTTGTTGTTTGTTATCAGCAGAAGCTGTGCTTAGATCCATTCTCCTCTGTCTTCAAATTGGTATCAGAGATGAGGGTAGGTGATCTCGTGTGATATAACTATTGATAATCGTTGTGTTGAGGAGTGTGTGGAGAAACTATCCTTCAACCTGCGCCTGGAGGATGATCTGCGTGCATGCATGCAGAAGAGGCAACAAAATCGAAGAAGAAGCCGAGGATTTAAGAACCAGTTGGTTGAAGAGAGTCGTCGCTGCAAACCCTAGTCGCCTCTAAAGGAACTGAGAGCATAGAGGGTACAAATCTTCAATTGGAAGAAGGCGTTGCTTGGATTATGCTCGTGGTTGTTCGTAGTCATAAACTCCACCGACCTGAGTTCGAATCTCATCCCCATTTTTGGTCATTTCCTTCAGTGCTTCGCTGTAGCAGCAAGAGGCTTGCAGATACGAGGATTCCGCCCAGCCACATACATATTAGGAGGTTGCAAGGGTTTGGGAGAGGAGACTAGCCGAGACGAGGAGCGGAGCAATAAATCCCATTGATTCAAAATCGCTGGTTGATTTACTCCAGATCTGACCGCTCTCTTATACCATCAATCTATGTAACTTTTCCATGATAATCGCGCACCTGCTGGCTGCTCAACACATTGTAGAGGAGACACGGGTTTAAGCAAATGCATCCAAGAGTTTTGTGAATCTGAGTAAAGAGGGGAAATGGAGCTTTTGTTTTTATAATCCTTATATACCTCACCCCATTACATGAATATTGATTTGAATCTGCTCAGGTTTCACCATGTTGCAAAGTTTTGTGACATATGTTTGGAGCCATTGGGTTATTGTCACATTCACATTGTGTGTGATATATTTTGTTTCAATAGCCATGTGGATGTATTTTTATAAAAAGGGAAAAGTTGAGCATGGAATGAATTAATACAAGGAGTTGATAGGGATGGAGTTTGGTAGCTAACACAAGTCATAAGAAAAATTATTGAAATAAAATAAAATAATATTTTGTTGAAATAAAATAAAATTATAAATAGATCATTTTTGTCTTCATTTCATATTGAAAAGAGGTTTGTGTGTAATTTTGCAAGTGTTGCACCTTTTTGTATTCAAAATTTTTGTGGTTGAGTCCTTATCTGAGGAAAAGGTTTCGAGTTTTAAGGTAAATCAAAACACCTTGGATGAATGCTCGGTGGTATTTGTTAGCAACATTTCTTGTAAAGGGGGGAAAATAGGAAGAAATGGGGTAAAAACCCCATTTACCTTAAATTTGGGGCACGAATGCGCCTATGGCTAAGCAACGAGAAGATCTAGGCAGCTAGGATCTGCGCGCCCAGATCCACAGTTGGAATCATATTCCGCCCCCGCCCCCCCACCGTTCTACCTTTAAGGGGAGGGGGGGGGGNCGGAATCGAGCGCGCAACTCTCCGACGGCCGTGATCAGAGCGCCCGGATCAACGATGCTCAAGCGATTCCGGACCCCCCTTGCCTTTCTACCTTTAATGCAGGGGGGCGGGGGGGGGGGTTCGGAATGGTGGAATGTTAATGTGGGCCCCCTTCCTGTCGTGTCACTGTCTGAGTCGTCCTCCCCGTTGCCACCTGTTCTCCACCTATTGCCACCCTCTTCCCCCGTTATCTGTCCAACTTCCCTCTCTCCATCCGCGTGACATTCCTCAGCTGATGTCACAGCTCCTGTTTCCACTCATCTCACCCTCATAATTTTGGCTCCATCACCCCCGTTAGACCCTCATCCACGTCCGCCATAGGGGTCCCCTCGCAGCAGTCCGATGAAGCAACATCCAAAGAAAAGTCGCCACGTCGCCCGAGTACAGAGTTGATCGAGGCCATTTCCAATTCCAAGGAAGCAGTTATTGTGGCAGTTGATGGTGGTTGAACGTCGCTTTCTTCCATAAATAGAAGGCCAGGAAAGGACAAGCGTAGAGACAGACTGACAGTCCATCCTGATAGAGCTTGTGTCTTCAAACCACTGCAGGACAGTCAGGAGTCCCTTTGCGTCTGTCATAAGTGCACGATCATCTAGAGTCTGCATGCGCAGACTGCTAGAAGACATGCAGACGCAATGTTTTTAATGCAGTTTCTCGTTTTCGCTGCTATTGTTTTGTTTTGGCTATATGTAGGCATTTTTGCAATTTTGTAAAGGATCAATGGTTGAGCAAGCCTCCCAGTTGTAAAACTTTAATGAAGCACTGTTATTTCTGGTTATGCGTGGACTTTTGAGACTTCTTGCCTTATGAATGTCAGTTTCTTTCACGTCTTTGTTTACACTATGTTAGAGCAGCTCAGAATTGGAGGATCCAGTTGAGTTGTAACTGTTATAGGATGATGTAGGTTGGATCACTGTAACAGTTGCATTGTTTCTAATCGGTCTCTGTGATTTTCTTGGCGCTGAACGACTTGGAATTGGAGGATCCAGTCAAGTCCCCCTATCAGTTTCTCGAAGCCCTGAACCAAGAGGATCTTGCATTCATAGTTTTTCTTCTACAAACTGTTGAAAGGCCCGTTGCCTGAGGTAGTTTGCTCACTCTTCTTATCAAGTCTTCCATCTGCTCATCTTTTAATCAACTCACTGACTAAAGTTAGATCAAGAAAGTTAGATCAAGACCTCCTTTGTTCCTTACATACCAGACCCAGTCCCTGAGTTAGAGTGATATCTTCCCGAGTCTCTACCCATTTGATCACCCATTAAAAATTATCTTGACATAAAACTGATGGGCGTTGGGCTCTGCTCCTGCAAGCAATCCAGGAGTGACTTCTGACGCTAACATTTCTGGCGCCGTTGCCGAGGACGAAATTGAAGATTTTCCCTGGGTAGAACGACATTGACCCTCTGATTCTGAAGGTGCATCAGGCATCAGAGCCCTTAAAGATTTCTACTATGCACCTGACAACTCCACTGGAGCGAATCCAAGGTTTCCACATCACTGTTTCAGCTGTGGCTACTGTTAGCACACCTGAAAGCTGATCCATAGGAGCTTTCTCGAGAAGGTTTCAACAACTGCTTTCTCAGCCTGGGAAGCTTCCTGGGGTAACAACAACGTAAGATCTGGCCTTTAATGGTGAACAAGGACCAGGCACATTCGAAGCTATGCATCTTTCACCTGGCGGCTCCATGATTCGAGGATTGATTGGCGACTCCACTGGTTTGGAATGGAATAAATCTTAGCTCGAAGGTTTGCTCCTTTTAATTTTTCTGCTATTCCTGGTTTTCCTAATGTTGTCCCTTCTCCAAATGAATGGGGCGATTATTTGCCCATATTTGGAAAATGTGAAGAGGACAACCCTGCTCAACACCTCAGTGAGTTTCATGAACTCATGCATCAGTGGGAGATACATCATGAGGATGTATTACTGAAAATGTTCATGTTCTCGTTAGCAGGGGATGCTCGTAAATGGTATTATTCTTTACCCCCTGCTAGAATTTCTTCACTCAGTGAATTCCATGCAGCTTTCACTGCCTATTGTCAGGAGCTTTATCCCTTCGAGTTGATTTTTCATAATTGTTGTGAGGGATACTACAACAAATGTATACAAGATAGAGTCGTCTCTTATGTAGGCTATGAGGATGATCCTGATGACTTGGATCAGAAATCAGTCCTTTCTCCTCCCCATTCGTCTGCTTCGGGTGGAGTTATGGAGCTGGTAAAATCTATCGCTACCAGACTAGATAGGTGGGAAGCTGAGCGATGTGCAGAGGATTTTCCACCCTTTGAAAAAGATGACTTTGGTATCTCTACAATGGATGATTATGAATATCCCAGGGAGGAAGAAGATGCTTCGGGTGGAGTTATGGAACTAATAAAATCTATCATTGCCAGACTTGATAGGTGGGAAGTTGAACAATGTGCTGAGGATTTCCCATCCTTTGAAGTAGATGCCCTTAGCAGCTCTACTGAGGGCGATTATGAAAAAAGCTTTCCCATGGGTCTTGTTTATGGTCATTATGAATCTGACCCATGGGAGAGCCAAGAAGAAGAAATCCTCCCATATATGATTATGTCTGATGGAGGCTATGATTATGAGGGTTGTAAGGATAGAAGACTGGGGGAGGAAGATGCTCTGAGTGAACTAATAGAGCAGGCGAAATCTCTCACTGCCCAACATGCAAGGTTGGAATTTGAAGGCAACGGAGAGGGTTTTCCGGTCCTTGAGGCAGATGATCTAAGCAGCTCTTTTGAAGAGATTATCGAAGATTTCTTAGATACGTTAGCATCTTCCCTCGATGAGCCTGATGTCTCAGATTTAAACGAAGAGGCCATCATGGAAGAGGATTGTTCTTTCTTCCTTCATGAGATTTCCCATGATGTATTTACATTTGGGATTGAAGAGAAGGATCGGGAGACCGTTCCCTTTTTACAAGATGGGGAAGTGCACAAAGAAGACGAGGAAGAACCAGAAGGGCAACTGAGCATGCATTTCATGTTCTATCCGGAGCCAGTCAACGAACAACCACTGCCTGAGATCAGTGAGCCTACGTCAATTGTCCTCCTATCTGTGCTTATTAGAAATATTCAGCCACAGGTGGACAACTGTGTAGCAGAGAAGGTTGTCTGTCGCCAATTTTCCGAAATTCGCCACTCATTCCAGGACCCTGTCAGCAAGTACATGGAGTGGCATTTCCCTTATGCCTTGGAGCCACCCTATTTCATGTCAACTTCAGCCTGTGAGGAGAAGTTGAAGAGCGTAACCATTTTTCTGTCACGGTTACACCAACTGTTCATGATCATCGACAGAAGGAAGGAGCTTCTCTTCAGAAATTCGTTTGAATGGCTATGGTGGAAGTTCGATTTCACCTAGCCCCATGTAAAGGATTTTATTAGTTTAGGTCTGTACATAAATAAGCTCTTTGAGCATGTATCTGTTTGTTTTGTTTCTTCTTTACTTTTCGGCTGGTATTTTCAGTAGCAGGATATTTTGAGCTTGACTCCATAACCCAATAGCAAGGCACTGAAACTGTAGAATGAGTTCTTAGAGCATCACAGGGACGAATCTATCCCCCATGGAGCCTAATGTTAGCAACATTTCTTGTAAAAGGGGGAAAATAGAAGGAAATGGGGTAAAAACCCCATTTACCCTAAGTTCGGGGCACGAATGCGCCTATGGCTAAGAAACAAGCAGATCTGGGCGGCCAGGATCTGCGTGCCCAGATCCATGGTCGGAATCATATTCCCGCCCCCCCCCCNCGTGATTAGAGCGATCGGATCAACGACGCTCAAGCGATTTTGGACCCCCCTTGCCTTTCTACCTTTAATGCAGGGGGGGGTCCGGAATGGTGGAATGTTAATGTGGGCCCCCTTCCTGTCATGTCACTATCTGATTCATCCTCCTCGTTGCCACCTATTCTCCACCTACTGCCACCCTCTTCCCCTGTCATCTGTCCAACTTCCCTCTCTCCATATGCGTGGCATTCCTCAGTTGATGTCACATCTCCCGTTTCCTCTCATCTCACTCTCATAGTTTTGGCGCCATCACCCCCGTTAGACCCTCATCCACGTCCGCCATAGGGGTCCTCTCACAGCAGTCCGATGAAGCAACATCCAAAGAAAAGTCACCACATCGCCCGAGTACAGAGTTGATCGAGGCCACTTCCAATTCCAAGGAAGCAGTTATTGTGGCAGTTAATGGTGGTTGAACGTCGTTTTCTTCCATAAATAGAAGGCCAGGAAAGGACAAGTGTAGAGACAGACTGACAGTCTGTCCTGACAGAGCTTGTGTCTGTCAAACCACTGCAGGACAGTCAAGAGTCCCTTTGCGTCTGTCATAAGTGCATGATCATACAGAGTCTGCATGCACAAACTGCCAGAAGACATGCAGACGCAATGTTTTTAATGCAGTTTCTCGTTTTCGCTGCTGTTGTTTTGTTTTGGCTATATGTAGGCATTTTTGCCATTTTGTAAAGGATCAATGGTTGAGCAAGGCTCCCGATTGTAAAACTTTAATGAAGCACTGTTATTTCTGGTTATGCGTGGACTTTTGAGACTTCTTGCCTTATGAATGTCAGTTTCTTTCATGTCTTTGTTTACACTGTGTTAGAGCAGCTCGTAATTGGAGGATCCAGTCAAGTTGTAACTGTTATAGGATGATGTAGGTTGGATCACTGTAGCAGTTGCATTGTTTCTAATCGGTCTCTGTGATTTTCTTGGCACTGAACGACTTGGAATTGGAGGATCCAGTCAAGTCCCCCTGTCAGTTTCTCGAAGCCCTGAACCAAGAGTATCTTGCATTCAAAGTTTTTCTTCTACAAACTGCTGAAAGGCCCATTACCTGAGGTAGTTTGCTCACTCTTCTTATCAAGTCTTCCATCTGCTCATCTTTTAATCAACTCATTGACTGAAGTTAGATCAAGACCTCCTTTGTTCCTCACATACCAGACCCTGTCCCTGAGTTAGAGTGATATCTTCCCGAGTCTCTACCCATTTGATCACCCATTAAAAATTATCGTGACATAAAACTGATGGGCGTTGGGCTCTGCTCCTGCAAGCAATCCAGGAGTGACTTCTTATGCTAACAGTATTTGACACCCCTATCATTGATGAATGTGAAATATATGTGCATGAACTGATGGATATGTTTAACAATTATTATGCTCTTCCTAAATTCTTTAGTAAAAATTATGATATTTGGGCCACTACGATGAGAGCTAGACTACATATGGATGATCTATGAGATATTGTGTTAAACGAGTTTGAAGAATGCTCAAATCAAGAAGCCTATGAAGTGATGATTCAAGTTAAAAATGATCAGTTCATAACAAATAAGAAGGATGATGCAACAACATTATTTCTCATTCAACAAGGCTTGGATGAGAACATTCTTCCCAAAATTGCAGCAACAACTGTTATAGTAAGATTTGCCTCACCCCATGCAATCTTGCACATAAGGCCTTTTTCCATTTCTGTATGCAGACTTGAAGTCCCTTTTTGCAAATCCCAGAGCTAAAAATATATTTTTTCCACATATACGCACCTTGCCTATTATACAACATGCGTATACGCAGGTTGCACCACTACAACCCACATACATCGGGAAATGTGCCCAAAATTGAAAAATGGTGTTGGGTTTCCATGTCACGTCACGAGATCAATGATCCTTGGCCTTTCATATATCGGAAACGTTCCAACTCGGCCCTTCAATTCCACTTTAAGGCTATAAATGGGTCAAATCTGAGCCATGGAAAAGAGGAGAAAAAATTCAAATTTGAGAGCAAAGTTACTTTAGAGAAATTATTCACTTCACATTGAGTCTGCATCCCTTTGTCCTTCAAGTCTGAACACATTGTTCAGCCCCCAAGATCTTCCCTTACTGATTGAGAACAATTAGGTCTAAAGAAGTTTGTAATATACTGGAGATGGAATACAGTGAAAGGGGAAGAAACACCAATCAACATCAAGCTAAGTCACATAGAGTCACAGTTATTGATGGGGTCACTGATGCAATAGAAGAAGTAGAAGACTTTGATATTGTAGAAGCCGTGGAAGAGCTTGTTGAAGAAAAAGAAAATAAACAAGACATAAAGATTACAGTTGTCCTGAACACTGTAGAGAATTTTTTTGAAGAATTTACAGAAGAAAAAGGTGACTTTATACGAGATGCATAGGGTAAGCATAAAAGTAAAGTCCATTGTGTAGATACACATGTGGATGATGAAATTAAAAGTAAAGATGAAAGTGAAATTGCCTTCACAGTAGTGGAAAAGTGTAAGAAGTATCTAGCAATAAAAGCTATTGAAGACATGGATGAGGATACAATGAATGTTGAATTGACATTTCTTGAGGAATGGATTGCAAATCCCAAGTATGAAAGTGAGTATGGAAAATATACCACATTTGTAGAAGAAGAAGAATCATAAAAAATGAAGGCAACCATTGTAGGTGTTAAAGTTTTTGCAACATTGAAAGAGGAGATGAAATAATATGAAGATGCTCTTCATCTTACAAAGTTTGACATAAGTGCTCATTTAGCAGTAGCTGAAATAAAAGAAGAATTAGATGAACAAGACAAATAAGATGAAGAAATATTGAAGAAGACAACCAGAGTAACGTTGAAGTTGAAGAAGTGGAAAATGTATTCATAATATAAAATTTGGAGCAAAAGAAAGAAAATTGTGTAGAGCATAGGACAAGTTGCGCCAACATGCAAAAGTAAAGGATGTAAAACAAGTTTTTTGAAATGTTGTAGGCCTAGTTGAGACTTAGACCAATAGGCCAAGATATTGTGAATTTTTTAAACCTATAGAGGCATTTTTTATTGTCAAAGTTGTAACAGTTAGTATTGCTAGCGGTCGTAATTAAGGGGGAGTGTTGGAAAACACTAATTGCTCCAGGTAATTAGTTTGTATCCCGTGCAATAAGTGAAGTCACACTTAGAAAAACATTACACACACAAAAACTATTTGTATTCTATTATTCAATCAATATAAATACATTAAGCTTTGGATTAAGATAGATAGGATATCTTAGAAATACAATCCATTTAGTTGAGATATAACAAACTCCTAACCAAACATCTCACACAGAGATTACAACAACTAATACATTCTATGATGAGGAATATCAAATATTAATCACAAGACAAGTATGAGTTAATTGCTCCAACACCCTCTCTTAACGAGTACTTGGTTTGATCTCCGATTTTTGTCATCTCTGTCTAGTATAGTATTTATCAACATATCTATCCACTTCTGAAATCTCATCGACTACACTCTTTCACACAATCATTCATTCGATCCACCACTTGATTCATTGAAGATACAATTGCTTCTGAATATCAATTTCGTATTTGTAATGACTGACAATTTTGTATGCTTCTATCTTCCAAAGTACATAGCTCGTTGTATTTGTTAGAAAATAAATCTAGATACTGAATCATTCTAGTGACATACTTCCGTCTATCGAAATACATAGCTTGTTGTATTTTTCAGTTATATAGAAAAGCAGTCTAGATACTGAATGTGTCCATAATTCAGTCTTACAACATGATCTCTTTCATCTCACAAGTACACAAACTATAGTCACAACCTAATAGCAATGTTCTTTCTGACATACATAGCTCATTGTATTTGTTAAGAAACACAAGATCTTTGGTCATGTTACCCCGTTCTAAAAAATATGAGATGTTATTCATTAAAAGCTCACAAGCACACAAGCTCTTCAAAACTTTCACACTCTACACACCAAATAAAACAACTAACATCTTCTGTTGCAATTTGGTCATCGCTTCAATCATCAATGTGCTTCTTGAACCAAAGAAACCCACACAAATCTGAATCATTTAAACTCCACGCAGCTAAACCAATTGAAAATAGATCTGAAAAATGGATGTGGACTCCATTGGTAACTTCACCTTGGCATGCACAACAAGAGAAAATAATTAAACATTGATGCCTCTCACCTATCTTGGACTATGATTCTATGCTCAAGGAACGAATATTGGACACTAGCAATTTTCTTCTTAAGGAATTGATATTTTTCTCACGATTCTATGCCATATCTTTGTGTTGGATGGCACAATATAGCTCCCTGTCAACAACAATGATACTATTAACATGACAACTTCTCGAGACAACAATTTAAGTTCTCATGTGGGTTTCAACTCAGGACTTGATTTTGCAAGTTCAACAACAAACATAGTGGGAAAATCGAACATACAATAAGTAGTAGTTCAAAACAAACAATTACTCTCCTACACTAACCTATTTCTATAGGAAATTTATCTCACATTTTTTTTTCATTTACCAACGTAGAAAATCATTGCACATAATAAAACTATTTTTATTAGATTATTCAATCAATATAAACACATTATGCTTTGGTTTAATATATATAGGTTATATTAGCCATACAATCCATTTAGTTGAGATAATCTCTCAACTTCACACATAAACAGGATGTAGATATAACAAAATCCTAACCAAACATCTCATTTAGAGATTACAATAACTAATACATTATATGATGAGGAATATCAAATATTAAGTACAAGACAAGTAGGATTTAATTACTCCAACAATCGCAATAAATCAAACTACCGATTCTTGACTTCTAGACATGTTCTAGATAAACCAGAACTTTTATGATACATTCTTTAGATTTTTCTAAAAAACAATTCTCCATATTTTTCGAGAGAATAAACTGTGGATAAATACCATCTTTGTGAATCAATGGATGCAAGTAATTATGGATTGATTATCAATAGATGAGTTGTAACTCTTTTGTGTTTCTTTGTTTGTTATCAGTGAAAGTTGTGCTTAGATCCATTGTCTTCACAAGCATCATCGAGGTTTTTTCAACTTTGGAGAAGGTTGATTCATTTATGACATGACCATGCAATCCTCCATGTTTTTTAATTATAAAATATCCTTGATTGAGGTATTTAAAACCAAAACAACCACTAAGGCTGCTAGGGAAAATCCAAAGTACACAGTAAATAAGGAATCACACTAATGCTAGAAATAAGCAAAGAACATGTAAGGGAAAATCAAAATCTTAACAATTAACTTTTTGTAATAATTTTCAAATTTATGAAATGACAAATAAAATGTTTCAATGAGCATGACTATGGCTATAAATAACCACTAGGTTACGATTCATCCTCCATATACTAACTAGATATTCTTGTTGCTCTGAGTCTTAGTTAAGATTATAGACTCTGAAAGGAAATTCACACAACATAAATTTAATGAGCCTAGATCTTCTTCTACTTTTCTACTACCAGATTTCTTTGTTGTTCCACTTCTATTTTTTTCCTCTCTATCTATTATTTTCTTCATTGAATTCTTTGTTTTCTTCTTCTTCATTAGGAGAATGAATGAATCCCCTTAGAAAATTTGTGAATTAAATTAAAATCTTCCCCCTTATAAAAGTCCACTGACTGTTCTTCTTGAGCATTGAGGGTCAACCCCTTAGTAGATGCCAGATGGTGATCCTATGTCTATCAAAATTAATGGGGCTTAAAAACTTAAACAAAGTTCTCATACAAAATTAATGGGGCATTGAGATGATGTCTCGAGGCCCACAGGTAGAAGGAATGGAGTGTTGAGAGCCAGATGACCAGCTGAGCCCACATTGAGAAGACATAGGCCCTTCTCTCCACCACACATCATCATTCATCATCAAGAGCATAGAAACATCTGCCACACCATCATGGACCATAATGTACAATAGGTCTTGCTTCATGAGGTAACAAGTCTGATCTCGTAGTAAGTGTCACTTTAATAATTGAATAATTTTAGCATGTTGCAAATGGTCCTTTCTTGAATATGAAATTTTTTTCTTGGAAATTTTACTTTTTGCCTTATTTCACCTTGGTGGTTGACATGGTTTCCTAGTACGTGTGTCACCCTTTGGAAAAGGATTTCTATTGGGGGGTATCCTTGAAGGGTCATTGTACCATTCCTGTTCATTTATTACCACTTTCCACACCGATCCCTTTCATTTTCTCATCTTTTGGGTTTTTGGACTCATTGACCCCAAGAAGGGCTTGTACCTCATTTCATGGGAAGAAGGGGATGACAATCCATAGGTGTTTTAGATGAAAAAAGTTAAAATATATAAATTATCCTTCTATATGCTCTCCCTAAGGTCCTGAAAGCAATGAAATGCTTCTCCATAAAAAATGAAGGATCTTTAAAAAAGAAACAAATAATTAATAAATGTTTCGCTTGTTGGTGGAATGCATTAGTCGTGTCTTTTAATTTCCAGTGCATATGGCACTCAATGTGTTCCTCAATTCAAGTGGCATGGAAATGCTCTTTACTTTCCATTGCACATAACACTCAATTTTTGGACCATATTAAATTAACGAAAAATAAAAGGGCTTGGAAAATTGTTTCATTGCAAACGAGGGATGTAACACACCCTCCACAAAGGCACCCATAGATGAGATAATATGAGCCCTTGATATGTCAAGAAAAGCATGCCCAAAAGTCATACCCCCATCCACCTCATATTCACTACATCACTTAGAGAGGGTATTCTTGGGAAAAACTCCTTGACTTGGGGATTGTCCCACCCAATAGGGCACCATGACAACCCTCCCATACTTAAATTTGGAAAATTTTATAAGGTGTTTGAGCATTTTTCTAGTTTGAAAAGGGGGGATTTAATGCACATGTTTGGGTGGTTCTTTTATTAAATGTGGTTTAATTGGCATGATACATGTGACTTGTGGACCCTTGGAGGGTGTACTTGTTTGTCTTTGTAGGACCTTTCCCGGTGGAAGACATTCATGAAGGGACTAACAGACTTGGACCTTCATAGGGGCTTGAAATCCCATTGGATGGACGCAATAACCCACTCATTGGAGGACTTGAAAGATGAATGTTTTACTGGAGATGAAGTCTCTAGCACTTGAACATGACCTAGAGACATGAAGAAGGGGTGACATCACCCTCCTATGCTCAAACATCCTCTTCTTGGAGCATGATGTCATAATTTGAGGGGATGTGTTACCATTTTGGCATATTTGGTGGTGTTATGGGTTTGAATACCCACTTATTTATTTGGTATGGGGATGATGTGGCACTCTTGTAGCTTGACGTATTATCATTTAGAGGATTTTCCATCACATGCCACTTGGAGAGGAATCCTATGGGTTTATTTCCCATCATTTTGTTGAATTTTTATTCTTATTCAGAGTTCATTAACTTTCTTTAACATTTCACATTAGTAGTAGCATAGATGAAGAATAAACCATAACCAATAGCTGTAGTAAATAACCGAGATCACAAGAGGATAACCATGCACAAGATACACATGAATTTATCCTGGGAAACCCTTCTACTCAAGGGAAGACAACCCAGTAACCTTTCACTAGAAAATTTGTCCAAGAGAAGATCCAAGACCAAAGATGAATAGCGTTAGTCTCCAAAGATAGTGCATTATTCCAAGAGAGAAAAATAAACAAGAGAGAATGATCCAAAGTGATGATCTCCAAATGGGAGATGGTTCTCTATATATACAAGTCCATCATATGAACTGTCACATCCAAGTGGTGCCACTCAACAAGTCTGACTTGGTCTTCTAGTTCTTCTGTGTAAGGCTTGGGCCTTCTTCCTTCTCTATCGTCATAGTGAAAGGTCTCCTCCATCTCGTCACACATGGATACACCCAATGTGGAACTTCTCATCTCGTTTAGTGGCCAAAACCCACTAGAGAACAATAGGTCAACCCAACTCAGTCCATCAAGGAGTACGACCATAGTGTCCACATGTCAACACAACTCAGTCCATCGAGGAGTACGACCTGGGAAATATCCCAACGCCATGGGCTACACCCCAAGGGTCACTGGGCACTAGACCACTATGTCATCACATGTCAACCCAGTTCATTCCATCGAGGAGTACGACTTGGATGAATGTCCCAACCACATGGGATACACCCGAAGGGATGTTGGGCACTAGCCTATTACACTTTATAGTCCATCGATAAGTGTCATACTCAACTCAGTACATCAAGGAGTATCGCTCAAAGGTCAACGCAACTCAGTCCATCGAAGAGTACGACCTGAAGAATGTCTCACGAAGTTGGAAACATCAACACTCCCTCTCACTGAGAGGGGCATTCTCTACCACACCAAGTCTATCATGGAATAAATCGAAATTAAATTTGGCAAGGGGCTTGGTCAAAATATTTGCAATCTGCTCAACTCAACCTCCAACTACATCATCAAGTGGCACTACATCTAACTCAACCTCATCAATGAACTTGGAAGTAATTGAAAATTTGATTTTACATTATTTAGTTACTTGCAACTTAGCATCCTCACACACCCAACCCAATGGGTATGGTTTCACATGAGATGTGGTATTTGAACCCAGATTCTTAACAATTGCTTTAGAAATTAAATTAACTTGAGATCCATTGTAAAAAAAAAGTATCTATGATCCTTATATGAAAAAGCTCACTTCGTTTCTTTTGATTAAGAACACTTTCCAATTTAGAATATTGAACTAAAGAACTAGAGATAAAAGTAGTTATACCTTTACTTCCCATTGCTATGATTTTAGCTTTATCTCTTGAATCTAATCCCAGATTGTGTTGAGCTATTGCAACAACATTTTGTTTCTCCTTGTCCTTGAACTTATTTTATAGCATCTCTAGATGCAACTTCCAACACTTTTCCTCCTCATTTCCTTTCTTCTTGTAGTGATAACATGTAGGCTTCTCTTCGTCCTTCTTCACTATCGTTGTCTTCTTACTCTTCCTTTTTCCCTTTTATTTCTTCTCAAATTTATGTGGCTTCTTATCCTAAAACACATGCTTTCCCTTGCTAGCTTCAAGATGAGTAGATTGTATTGACACTTCATCAATATTAGTAGTGTTAAACATCAATATAGTATGTCGAAGATATGAATGCATACCACCAATATATTTTAGAAGAGTTTCCTAAGTATATAATGGGATTTCTAAAGACAATGATTTCTTTTTAAATTCCTATGTATAATCCTGAACATTTTCCCCTTTTCCTTGCCTTAGATGTTGCCAATTAATTATTGTTGTTTGCATATAAGTTAATGGATAAAATTGTTTTCTTAATGCAACAGTAAATTCATCCCAAGAAGAAATTATTTTACCATGTTGGATGAGATCAATTTGTGTCTTACTCTCCCATCATATCAAAGTTGTGCCACCTAGACAAACAATAGCCAACTATATCTTTGCAGTGTCATCCATGATTTTCTGTACCGTAAAATATACTTCAATCTGTTTGATCCAATTATGCAACTTTTTTGCATTCAATTCTCCATCATAAATTGGCAAATCAAACTTTAGATCTAACTTTAATAAAGGAAAATCATGAGCATGAGAATGGGAAGACTTCTTAGAAGGCTTCTTCTTATGAGAAGATTGTTCACTTTCAATAGAAGAAGATGATGATGATTATGACGATGATGGTGATGATGATGGGAGCGAAGGAGGATTTTAAACTTCTTCACCTCCTCCTTCTCCTTCAAATATCACCGATGTTTCAACTCCTCCTTGATCCCTATGATACAATTCTTCCACCATTGTCTTCATCTTGAGAATTGCCTCCATCATATCCTCGGGGCTCATTATAGGATCTTCTCCTCCTTTGGATGTCATTCCTCATTTTTGAAATTCTCTTTGAATTTCTGGGTTGAAGTCTTCCAGCATGCCTTCACCTCACTTGGATTTGGACCTCGTAAGAAGTCACTTGAAAACACCTGTCAAACCTTTGTTCTGATACCAACTTGATCCAAAAATCCTTAGATGTCAAATTAGTTCTTAATCATACATTAACATTCAATCTGATTCAAAAATTATGATCGTTATGACTATTTGCAAATTAACATGTGAATCCCCTTACTTATCCAAAACTTCATTAACTGATAAATAACTTGTGGAAGTTAAAATGTTGAAATTGAGAGAAACAGAAACAACAATAACACGACACATTACACAAGTTGATAAAAGAGTTCACCCATATTGGGATACGTCTTCGGGTCTGCTTCCAATGAGACTACTTTATCGATGCCCAAAAATGCTTGGATACAACAAATACTCCAACTTATGTTTCTAAAATGAATTTTTGATCCACTGCAGATACTCATATGAAACTATCCTCATCAACTCCACCTTGGAAAACTTAATATTTCGACTATAAAAACCCTATATCTCCCGAAAGGAATAAAAAATAAGCATAATATAAACAAATGAATAGAGTTCTTGGCATGAAATGGCACTCTATAGTGCAATGGAGAAGTCTTTGGGTTTTTATAGTGGACGTTGGCGGTTCAAAACCCACCTGACCTGCGATATTTCTGATTGGCGTGGTTGTTCAAACTTTAATAACAATATTTTGATGGGCTTTAACAAATGTGCCCGTTGGCTCAATGGTCGGGACTTTGGAATATCCGAGCGAAGGTCACATGGTCAAACCTACAAACCTCTCCCCCCTTTGGTGTATTGTTAAAACGAAAAACTTTTAAATAGAATATTTGACTAACCATACCAAGTGGTTACCTTGGCATGTTGGTTAAGTTGTTTTGTTTGGTATAACAAGGTTAGGGGTTTGATCCTTATCGAGCCATTTTTTTTTGATGCACTTAAGCCATATTGTCCAATCGAAGGGTGCCAGGTGGTATCCTCTGATTGGGCCACATCACCTGACCGTACACCTAGTCAATTTCCCTGTCAACATGCTATGTCACCATTGTACTGCCACCTATCACCTTCCACGTCAACGTCGTACTACCACCCGTCCCATACCATGTCAGCATCATAGAGTCCATGTGTCCATCTGTACAACATCACGTCAGTGTCTGTACATTGCCAAATGTTATCCTTCCAATGATTCCATGTGGCACCTTCCTTTTTCCATTTTTACGTGTTTTTCCAAAACTTCATAAGACTATATCTTTCTCATACGATGTTTGTTTGAGACCGTTCTATTGAATTTTTATATGAGATGATATGAGATATTGATATGTTATTACAATGATGAGTGTTCCATATATAGAGAACATATGGTGACCATCCATGAAAGGATGCGTCCTTTGGATAATAAATAACTACTTATTTATAATATATATTATATAACTACTTATTAATCTAGGAGAATGTCTTATCGATGCTTTCCAAACATAACCACTCCATCTCAATGAGGGATACATTATACATCATGCCAATCTTGTCTTTGAAGTATACAAAATTTTCCCTAGACTCATGACACCTTTTTATCAGCCCTTGGAGATGTATCTCTCTGACCTGAACTGAGGGGAAACTCCCTCTACGACTCTCCCTCTGAGCAACTACCAAAACATGAACAATCCCTCTTATCTAAGGAGGTATATTTCCATGATGTCTTTCATCTAGTATTCCACTAACTACTCTGCAATCAACTAGTAGCACAAAACTACTACCATGCCATCGGTAGCTCACATCATATGTTACAATCTTTGTGATTAAGAAGCACACAGCTGCTCCCAAGTGATATGGTAATATTCATGGAAATCCACTATTAGCACACACCTAATATAATTCCATCCTGTTATCACATATATAGTTTTCAAGGGAAGCATGTCGTCCAAGTTCGTGGTCTGCACATGAAACGTCTAAGCGCAGCATGTAGAGAAGCTCATTCCAGGATTAAAATACAAACAAGGGGGCTCAATTTTGCGACGGTGGAGATCCCCTGTGAGTATCATATTAGTGACCCACGGGTATTCAGAGTTTCCTAATTGCACAAAGTATTGCACCATGAAAAGCATCGAAGTCCCGAAGGCCCGAAGTCCCAAAGTAGATCTCGGCCATCCGAATCCAGACTGCCACGCATCATCAGATCTATCAATCAGAGTGTTTTACTTTGGGATTTTTGAAACGACAAATGTGCCAAGTCCCAAAGATTCGAAGTGCTGAAGCACGTGGCACTCTCATCAGGCATGACATGTGGAAGAAAATCCTTCGCTTCAGGGGTTTTTCCTCTGTGGAGTTTTTCATGTTCAACGTCAAAAGTAGCGTCCCCCCCCCCCAAGGCACAGTTTGGTAGATTCTAAAGATGACATGCGGTTAAGATTGGTGGTGGAACCAAATCTGGTAGGTGTGCCCAGATCGCAGATAGCGTCCAGATCTATGGCCACAGTCCATTGTGGGGGTGCAACATACTCGGGCAATAATTTTCTTGAGCGATCCCACAATTGAAATTGTGGTAAGGCGAAAGTGATACGTGGCATCTCATGGTGAATTGCAGGGACAAAAGTAGTTTTCTTTTAAAACGTCCTTGGTCATGCCCACAATCACGTAATTGAAGATTGCATCAGATATCAGAACCATTGAATATTTCATTTGCACCTGGCGACCCCACTGTCTAGACTCCATTGTTTCAGTGTGACTACCTCTAGCTACACCTGGAGTCCCCTGGGACAAAACGATCAGATATGATCTTTGATGGTGAACAAAGACCAAACACACTCATTCTTCATATCATTCACCTGGCGACTCCATGATTAAAGGATCAATTGGAGACTCCACTGGTTTGAAATGGAAAGAATCCTGGCTTGAAGGTTTTCTTCGTTTAATTTTTCTGTTGTTCTTGGTTTTCCTAATGTTGTCCTTACTCCAAATGAATGGGGAAAATATTTTCCCATATTTAGAGAGCGTAAAGAGGACAACCCTTCTCAACATCTCCATGAGTTTCATGAACTCATGCATCAGTGGGAGATACATCATGAATATGTATTAGTGAAGATGTTCATGTTCTCATTAGCAGGAGATGCTTGTTACTGGCATCACTCCTTACCCCCTGCTAGCATCTCCTCCCTGGGAGAATTTCATGTGGCTTTCAATAGGCACTGTCAAAAGTTTTATTCTTCTAAGTTAATCTGTCATAACTGTTGTGAGGAGTATAGAGATGGTTTTCAGGACATAGTTCATTCTTGCGAAAGCTGTGAGGATGAGGGACATACCCCAGAGGAGCTGATGGAGCTGATACAATCAGTTTCTGCAAGTATAAAGGAATTGAAGGTAGATTTTGCTCGCCGCTCTTACGAAGAAAATACAGAGGATATTTCGGTCCTGGAAACAGATGTTCTTGGCAGCCTTGCTTATGATGAATAAGTGATGTCGGATACTGACTAAGAACAAACAATTTTTGATGAATATCCCAACGAAGATGACGAAGAACATAGCTCTCCCATGGTTCCTTTTTATTATGATTGTGAATCTGATCCTTGGGAGAGCCATGAAGGAGAAAAAGAGGAGCCAAATGAATAGTTTATCTCTTGTTTAGAACCTATAAATGAGGCGATATCACCTGGTACCGTCCAGCCCGTGTATGACAGCTATGAATTAGATTCTGAACTGGACATGAAGGATTTCCAAGAACATATAGCAGAGCCCTGTCCTCTATTCATTAATGAAAATTATCATGAGGAAATCAACCATCTTGGGCCTGCAGAAGACCAAGAAAGGAACTTTCCCATGGGTCTTGTTTATGATGATTATGACTTTGATCCTTGGGAGAGACATGAAGAATAAAAGGAGCAATAGAAGGGAGCATGACATCCCCTTTGGAGCCAAATGCTATCACATATATTTGTCAATGGAAACAGGTCATCCAAGTTCATGTTCTGCACAGGAAACGTCTGAGCGCAACATGAAGAGAAACTCATTTCGGGCTTAAAATACAAACAGGCGGGCTTGATTTTGCGATGATGAAGATCCCCTGTGAGGATCAGATTAGTGGCCCCCAGGTATTTAGAGTTTTAGAATTGCACGAAGTATTTCACCATGACAAGCGTCGAAGTCCCCAAGGCCTGAAGTCCTGAAGTAGATCTCGGCCATCCGAATCTAGACTACCACGCGTCATCAGATTTGCCACTCTGGGAGTTTTACTTCGGGAGTTTTGAAACGTGAAACGCACCAAGTCCCGAAGATCCGAAGTGTCGAAGCATGTGGGAAGCTCATCATGCATGACATGTGGCAGCAGATCCTTTGCTTTTGGGGGTTTTCCTTCGTGGGGTTTTTCATGTTCAACGTCAAAAGTAGCGTCCCCCCCCAGGACACAGTTTGGAGGATTCTAAAGATGGAAGACGGTTAAGCTTGGTGGTGGTGCCAAATCTGGCAGGTGCACCCAGATTGCAGATATCATCCAGATCTATGGCCACGGTCCATTGCTGGGGCGCAACATACTCGGGCGATAATTTTCTTGAGCGGTCCCGCAATTTAAACCGTGGTAAGGCGAAAGTGATACGTGGCATCTCATGGTGAATTGCGGGGACAAAAGCAGTTTTCTTTCAAACCATCCTTGGTCACACCTGCAATCACGCAATTACATGAGGTCATGGCCCTAGGTCACATTTAAAAGGGAGCTAAAAGAAAAGGAGCTAGTGCCCAAGCCCTGGAGTGCCAAGTACGTGGCATCCCCCTGGGCATTTTGTCTCGTCGAGTTCCCAAGAGAAGGTAGTTAATGAAAATAGAGTCGGTTGTTGAAACCTTAGCTCACTCCATAAATGGAAGGCATGGAAGGTTCGACCGCGGGGACTGGACTGTCAGCTCATGGTACCCCTGTGGACAGATTTCCTTGCAAAAATGATGTCGATCTCAGCTCGTGTCTGATAGAGGGATACATGCACAGTCTGACAGAAGATTGTTCAGACACAATGCTTTGAATGCAATGATTCAGATCACACTCCTGATAGTGAGGGATTGTTCTGAGTATAAATAGAGAGTTTTAATATTTTGTTAAGGTCGTCAACTGGTTGAGCAGAGCTCCATATTTTGTATTGTTTTTGATGCCATAACTGTTCTCTGGTTATGTATCAAATTTGAGACTTTCAGATTAATAGAAGTCAACCTATTTTCATCTCTTTGTAAAAAAATGTGCTAAAACACTCGGGCATGGAGGATCCAGTTGAGGGTTGCTATGTTGTTGTAATGTAGGTTTGATTGCAACAGTATCGTGACCAATTTTAGTCATCTTCCTTGTGATCTTTTTCCCTCTTACACTGAATGGCTCGAGCATGGAGGATCCAGTCGAGTTGTTGTAGCTGCATGGTGATGTAGGTTTGATCATTGTGTTGTTATGACTGTGTTGTTTGGACATATTTCAGTGTTTGAAACTTGAGCTTAAGAGTGATCTTGAGTCCGAGTTTTTCTTCTCCAAGCTGCTTGAAGGCCTGATGCCCATAGAAGTCTTGTCCACCTTTCTCACCAAGTCTTCCCTCTGCTCACACTTAAACTCAATTCACTGACTAAATTTAGTTGTGGCTCTCACTTCCCTGTACATTTCTTGTCCAGTTCTGTGTTGAACATCATTCATATATTGAGTTTTGTCCATTGACCTCCACTCATATAAAACAAACATCCACCAAAAACTATGATGGGTACTGGGCTTATCCTCCCGCAATATGAGGGTGACTCTGTGGTTTTTGCTATTTTTAGCGAATTTTGATATTTTTAGAAATTTTCTAAATTAATCCCGGATTAAGGGATTAGGGTTTTGGTATCTACGAAATACCTAAAAACATTGTATATATTGTACGGTGAATGGCGAAATTCGAGATAATGAATATAAGAGAGGTTTTCCCCGATTGAGGGTTTCCGGTATAAATCTCTGTGTACTATGTGTATGAGCCATTGATTAAATTATGTTTTGCTTAAGAATCTATATGCATTGCTTTAATTTTACTTCACAGGTTTAAAACTTACAATCATCTCATCTCATCCCTAATCAATGGTTGAGATCTCTCCAAAATAATCTCAACTCAAAACCCACTTTACTTAAGTTTCCATAGTTTCACTTTATGTCTCCCAATTCACCCACAGAGTGAATTAATAGTCATTTTAGGCTAAAATGACCAAATTTCACTTTTGACTTAAATCTCCCAAGTCAAAGTGAAATTAGACATAAAGTACATGGTACATGGTACTGTTGGCACATGGGTAGACCCAGGGTTCAATGCTACAACAACGCACCAACAAAACCCTAACTACTGACCCTTTCAGTGAACACCTGCGAAGTAGATGAAGTCTCACATGAGGTAGAGGCAAGGGTAGTTGCAGGAATCAGATGTCTAAAACCTTAGCTGGGACATAGATATGTGATTCTAACACTTAACATAGCACTTAGCACTAATAGTTCATCAATATTTGACCACTATCTACTCCGCAGATAAAACAGAGCATCACATCATTCATTCAGATCTGATGTATCTAAGCACTTATCATAGAGAGGTAGATTAGATCTAGCAGATTCAAGCACTAAGCACATTCACATAGGTCATATCTAACATCCATATACATCGTTAGCACAAATCATAAACAAACTATCTATCTATATCAAATCACTTAGCAAGTAAAGAAATAAACACATCAACATATCACACAAAACATATAAACACAACATGTACGTGGTTCACCCCCACCCTGGGGCTAAGCCCACCAACTCTTCTTCTTTATTATCTTCAGTCAAGATTATTACAAGCACATAACATCAAAACCATACTCCGCATAGGACAGGATATCTACACACACCTTGCCAGATCCTCCTTCCCCGAGCTAGGATACAACACTAAGCCTTTTACAATCACTTGCACTCAGCTCTGCAAGCTTCACACAGTATGCACATAGCACTTACAATCCTTCGATCACATAGATTGATCACTAGCACTTAGCCCAATATCACACAGATAGATATATTCCTATATGCATATGCCTATATGCCTCTCCTTACATTGCCTAGACATCTATTTATACTTTAAAAAATAGGCCTAAACATGGGTAAACCCATGGGCCGACATCCCCATACCCGTTACATAATACCAAATCCCAAAAAGGGGCCGAGATCCCGCGATCTCTGCTTCGTCTTGCGCTCCTCCTTCGATAGGCTGTCGAAGTCCCAAAATAGGTCAAACTTGACTAAGGATATCCCAAAACTTGGTCAAGGGGAAACAAGCCCCCAACACTCACCTGTGACTTGTCCCGAGTCACTCTGATCTGGGTAGTTCTGTTTCGAAAGCCTCAATCTGCTTCTACTTGTTGTTTTTCTATAGCCTCCTGTTCAATGAACTCTTGGATGACTGCATTGTTGATAGGTCCCTCCAGGTGTTGTTCATCTGCAGTGACAACCTGCTCGAGTTTTGCTCCTTGAACTTTGACCTATGTGAACAATTGGTAAGACTTATCTTGTACAGGTTGGAGCCTCTGAGTTACTTCCATAACTCTACTATGGATAGTGTGGATCTTCTGTTGGGTGGTGCATTTCTCTTGGGATCGCTTCATTCTTTCCACAAATAATAGGGGCTTCAACTGCGCCTGTATTGTCTCTGCTAGCTGCTTTTCTTCCTGGAGTTGTGACTCTATTGCCTGCAATTCTGCATTCTTAGTGAGTTGCTCATACATCTAGGCACTGCGATTACTCAAATTCTTGCATTCCATGGCAAGGTCCTTTATCCTTTCAATGACATTCCGGGCGGTTTCTTCTCTTTGATCCCTTACATCCTGCGGAGTATTGGGCATTGTGCGGAGCTCTAAGTTTGCTATGCATTATTGTAGCTGCTGGATAAATTCTGCAAGATGATCTACTTGTTGCATGATTTGGTCCTCTGCCTTTATTTATAAGACTGTCACAGAGATAAGTTCTCTGTTGATCGCTTATTTCACTTCAAGTTGCTCCGCGAGCAATTGTTCTTTTTCTTGCTGCATTTGTGCTTTTTCTTCATTGAAATTCGCTTGGAGAGCGATCTTTTTCTGTTCTGCAACGTTGCGTTGTTCTATGAGTATGCCTTGCACTTGATTCAAGGCCTGGGTGGCTTGTTATCTTTCTTCTTGTGCTCTTCGAAGGCGGGCTTCAACTGTATTAGCTAGTTTGTGGAGTTGGGATGGCTCATCTCCCAACTCTAGTTCTCTCGATGGCAGGGGCACAATGGAGACTGCGCGGCTGGACTTAAGGGACTTCTATACCCCTCGGAGTTCGACTCCAATTCTATTGTATATTTCTTCCTGCTTGGCTTCTTGTTTCTTTGCTATTTCCAGTGAAGCTTCATTCAGGGATACTATGATGAAGTCAAAATCATCAGAGGTGAAGGCAGCTGGCATGTTGGTCATGGTGGATTTCGACTTCTTCCGGAAAGAAGGTTTTTGGGGGGAAACTTTCCTCTTCTACAAGGGGTCAACCTCGTCTCTGGGAAGTGTTACTTCACCTGGCTTCTGTTAAGATTCTACTTCATCATTACCCCCTTGGTCAGGTGACACTGAAGCAGTCTTTCTTAAATTTTGGACCTCCTCATTCTTCTTGGGTGTATTATGTTCTTTATGAGTGTCCTCTGGGCTGTCGAGATCAGATATCTCTGCAAGGTTGGTGGGGATAAGGAGGTTAGTGAACCATTCCTTAGTGATCTCCTCAAGGTATTCTTTTGTAAGTTTATAATATGACTGGAGCTTCTCTTTATGTTCATTTGCTCATGCTGTAATGTAGATAAAGTGTCGATCTGTGATGAACTTCATCAGGGGTCGAAACCTTTGTAAGGTGTTCGGATTCATGCGAGGCTTAGCTTCAATGGATCTCTTTAGATGGAGGTAACATGTATGAAACACAACATTTGACTGCCACTGTTTGTTCATATCACTTGAATACCAAAGGGTAGTGAACTTCGCAGCGAGCGGTTCGAACGACTCTATGTCTAGGAAGGTCGCACCTTTTGGCATCTCCTAGGCAACAAATGCAATGAGGATCAGGAGCCAGCTGAAATGAAATTCATAACCCTGATCATGTGCTTCTCTGTAGTCTAGTTCCAACTGGTTAACTAGGTACTTCACCTAGTTCATCTGTAGGCCTTTCGCACACTTCCCTGCGAGGTCAACGACAAAGCCGGTGACTTGCGTAGGTCGGTTATTCCTTACTAACTTTCCAGCTATCCGTTGACATGCTAGGCACACTGCACCACTCTAGATGGAAGCTACCTTGTAGCCTCTTGTTCCCTTTTCAACATCGCCATATGTATCCTTGATCTGCTATGCTAGCACATGATCTATGGCCTTTCTTGGGTAGAAGTCCTGTGGGTCGGGTCCTTGCATACTCAGTCCTGTGATCCTATGGATTAGCGTTGGGTCAACTATAATACGATGGTCTAGCCATAAGTAGATGCCATGGTAACATGATAGTAGCATCTTGACACATGCATTGACTTCCTGGTGTCTTCCAAAGTGTGGGATCTTCATGACATTCAATAGGGTGGATTGCACGAGGTTCATTGTCCACAGCTGGGGAATTATCTTTGAATTCTTTCCCATTGTTCTAGTTAGGTACTTGTACGGGGAGAGAATATCATAGATCTTACGATCTCCAAGGTTGAAGTTGCTGAACTTCAATTCTATGATCTTATCCTACTCTGCTCGAACTACGTGTATCCCCTTCGGGAGGTACGCAGTGACCATGGTGTACTCGAAATATCTTGGAACACTATCACGATTCACCGCGCCAGCTAGAGGTGGGATGTAATTGGAAAATATGGTTGGAATCAGCTTCGCATTTGCTAGGTCATCTTTGTGCTTGGTTCTCTTTTCTGCTGAGGGTCGGGATGATCCAGCTTCGCGAGAAATAGACAAAGAGGCTTGCAGTCCTCTCATCGATGACGCTTGTATACCTGAAGACATCAACATTACTCGTTCAGTCATGAGGTCGATGAGAAATTCTTCGATAACTTTCTCTGCAGCGCTGAACTCGTTTGACACACACACTCAGGGTTGGAAATCTCGGGTTCGAGGAGTAACTTAGACACTACAATGGGAAAGAGGACAATAGCACAATGATCATTGTGTTAAATCAATGAGTCTGTGGGCTTAGATTCACAGTTATAAAAAGTGTTCTCGGTGCATGGCACGACGAGATAAATAGATAACTTGACAACGGATCTCTTGAAACGGGTGAGAAGCCTTCATTAACTATGTTCTATCTGTTACAGCGCGGTCCAACAATCTGGTGGCGAACCATAAATGCATTTTCTACCCATCCAGAGTGTCAGCCAAACAGTTATATTGTTCCCAACAGCTATATTTCTTCGCCCTGGTGAAGTGGCATGTGACGTTGTTATTTTATCCCAGCGAAGTTCCAATTTTGCAAATTTTCCCTTTGCGAAGTTCCCTCTGGAACCTTCTGTAACTTTTCGATCTTAGCTCTCTTCTTACTTAGCTTTGTGGCCTTCTTTCCAGTAAGATTTGTCTCGATATTCCTTTTTCCATTTTGATTCTTATCTACGTTTGGCATAATTACTTCGAAATGTTGAGATTCTTTCCTAAGATTCGAGGGTGATACTTCCTCTTTATCTGGAATAGGTACTTCAATCTTCTGTGGGTCTTCTAGTGTTCTTGCAACTTCGACATCTGGGTCTCTCATGTTAAATAGCTTCGATCTATTCTTCTATTCTTAAATCAAGTGTGCGATCCTTCGAGTCATGAAATCCTTTAACTCTTGCTTCTTCTGCTCTAAAAAGTCTTCTTCTTCCTTCCTTCTAGCCTGATCTCTTTCAATCCAAGGATTTCCTAGTAACATGGTAAATGGGGCGTTGTTCTCAATAAATTTAACAATCTCAAAATCCTCCTCTTTTGAAGTCCCATTGACATTCATAGGTATCTGGGTGAGCTTTCCACATAGGTTTATCATATTTCCTTTGAATAGTCCTATTCCTCCTAATGAAGGAATCATAATAGGCCTTCCTATAGCTTCCAAAGTTCTTCATGTCATGATATTCACCTGTGTTTCCTCATCTAGAACACAGTCAATGTCGAAGTCTCCTATTCTTACTTCAATGCATTCTTTTTCTTTGAATATCTCTGATAAGCTGACATGTCAGTGGTCATTCAGGGTGTCTTTTATCTATAGCAATACTTTCTCTGATTCTTTATGGGGTTCTGCCTTAGGGTTTTCTTGTCTCATGTTCATTCCTTCTAGCTTAGCAATCATTCTAGGGTAATCCAATACTTCATGGTCCATAGATTTACAACAAAGACAACTAGGTATTCTCCTAGGGCATTCCTTAGCAAGATGTCCCGGTTTTCTGCAACTGTAATAGAGGGTTAATCCTCTCTTTCTTTTAAATGATCCCCAACCTTTCCTATATTGCGCGCTAGGATCATGGTATCTAACCTGCAAACATTTCTTTCTAGGATCCTGCATCCACTTGTTAGTCCAAACATTCTTTCTATGCATAGGTATAACATATCTTTCACTATTCTTATCAGATCTACACAAGTCAAACCTTATTTCATCTATTAGTGCCCTAGTTTTCAAGCTAGGACAAAATCTATCAAACATACCTAGATCCACACTGTTGAAACAAAAATTTCCACTCATCTTACTTCTACAGAGCACAAAGATTTCAGATCTAGGTTTTTTTACTATTCTTACCTTTATTAGAGCACAGAGCTTCTAGATATTACCTCTTTTCTTCAGATCTGACCTCTTTTCTTGGCACAGAGCTTCATAGGTCAAGTGGAATGTTACGCATTAGGGAAACATATCTATGCACATATATTTCATAGTTTCAGGTCGGATATTTGTACAAAGCTTCTTCTTTCTCAGTTCCCAACAATCACAGTTTCAGGTTAGATCTTTGCACAAAGATTCTTCTTTCTCAAATCCTAGCAATCACAGTTTCAGGTCTCGACAAGAAAACCATTTGTTGGCACAGGGGAAGACCCAGGGTTCAACGCTACAACAACGCACCGACAAAACCCTAACTACTGGCCCTTTAAGTGACACCTGTGAAGCAGATGAAGTCTCACCCGAGGTAGAGGCAGGGGTGGTTGCAGGAATCAGATGTCTGCAACCTTAGCTGGGACATAGACATGTGATTCTAACACTTAACATAGCACTTAGCACCGACAATGCATCAATATTTGACCATTATATACTCCGCAGATAAAACAGAGCATCGCATCATTCATTCAGATATGATGTATCTAAGCACTTATCATAGAGAGGTAGATTAGATCTAGCAGATTCAAGAACTAAGAACATTCACATAGGTCATATCTAACATCCATATACATCATTAGCACAAAGCATAAACATAAATATCTATCTATATCAAAGCACTTAACATGTAAAGACATAAACACATCAACATATTGCACAAAGCATAGCAACACAACATGTACATGGTTCACCCCCACCCTGGGGCTACGTCCACCAACTCTTCTTCTTTATTATCTTCAGTCAAGCTTATTACAGGCACATAGCATCAAAACCCTACTCCGCATAGGACAGGAGATCTACGCGCACCTCGCCAGATCCTCCTTCCCCGAGCTAGGATACAACACTAAGCCTTCTACAGTCTCTTGCACTCAACTCTGCAAGCTTCACACAATATGCATAGACCACTTACAATCCTTCAATCACATAGATCGATCACTAGCACTTATCCCAATATCACACAGATATATGCCTATATGCCTCTCCTTACATTGCCTAGACATCTATTTATACTTTAGAAAATAGGCCTAAACATGGGTAAACCCATGGGCCGACATCCCCATATTCGTTACATAATCCCAAATCCCAAAAAGGACCCAAAAAGGGGCCGAGATCCCATGATCTCTGCCTCATCGTGCGCTCCTCCTTCGACAGGCTGTCGAAGTCCCAAAATAGGTCAAACTTGACCAAGGATCTCCTGAAACTTGGTCAAGGGCCAACAAGTACAAAGTATTTCCCTCTTGTGTTTAGAGGCTCAGAAACACAAGGGTACCACTTTCCAAGGTACCTAAATCTCAACAATGACCCCCTTAATGTAGTAGATTGACATTGCCATGCCTATAAATACATTTTTCCCTATCAAAATGAAGTTCAACAAGAGGAAGAAGACTACAAAAGAGTCACATCGTTGGATTAGGTAGCATTTAGAATTGGTAGAAATTATAGAGGTGGGAAAGATAAGAAAAATGAGTAGTTAGAAAAAGAAAGGAAAGACAATGAATCCAAAGAAAAGGAAGCTATAACAACTAAATAAGCCAAGATCAAAGAAGAGATATAAGTAGTTTAAGAACATAGGAAAGAAGAACTATTGAAACAAAAAGAAGCTGAAAAGATGTAGTGAGAGGTAGACTAGAATAAAAGAGAAAAAATAAGAAAAAAATAAAAGCAATGAGGATATAAGACTTTCCCAAAGAGTAGAAGCACAAAAGAAAAGAGAGTAGGAAGAAGTAGGGAAGAAGAGAAATGAGGAGACTGGACATGTAGAGAATATGGACTTAAGGGCCTCCAACCATGAAACATCTGTCAAATCCCCAATTCCATCCATCAAATGAGTTCATTTCCCTCTTGGTGAGCTTGGTCTAAGAAAGTTCATCCACTTAAAGTCTAAATTCAAAATTCTAGATGCATTTGTCTTAGATAAGATGAAGGGATGAGCGGTAAAAAATCATGGAAAAATATCAATTTACCTGGAATTCCTAATTTTACAATCACCAACAAGACTCCGTTGGTCACAAATAAAAAATCCAACTTCGTTTCCATATCTTTTGCAAGAGTATCTGTATCCCAAGCATCTAAATTTAACATAAAAAAAACATGGCTAAAGAAACAAAAGGCTACAAAAAAAGGATAAGAATCCTAGAGAAATAAGTATCCAATTACAAAAAATATATGACTAACCTACCCAAGTTCAAAGCCTACACTTTTAAACTACAATATGAGTTAAACACTACTCAGAGGTTGATTTACAATAATATGCAAGAATTTCAATATTATGCCATCTAGTTCCTCACTTATTTGGACAATATCAAAGACAAAAGGTGATCTTATATAGAGTCCAAATGAGTGTGGACAAGTTGAAGTAATGTAAGGCAAAAGAAAACGATGCACTTAAGGATCTTCCTCAAATGAGCGAGTGGGAGAGTCAATGTAACTACAAATCTTTGGTGAATTGTCAATCAACAAGTGCATACCTAGAGAGAGATACCATTGCCTAGGTGAATAACCGCAAGAAATGGCACCTTGTTGCTAAGAGAGTAATTGAAATGTGTCATCTTGTTGATGATTACAGTTGTGTGAGACATCCTCCAGGACACAGAACTGAGAGAGATCCCCTGACATGGGTGTGTGGTTCCTATCTGAGATAGAACTAGAACGTAGTGATGGCCTCCTCCTTATAGAGAGTTGATAATAAATCCAGATGATTCTCCTATGTAACGTAGTGAGAAAGGAGAGTTGGATGTGCATGTGGATGAGAACAAGGTGAACGTGTGAATTCCCATGAGGTGGGTACATTGTTATGAGATAGAGATGAAAACGATGTATTAGCCTCCTCTGAGCATAGAATTGAGATGATGAACTCCAGATGACTCTCATGTGTAATGCAGTGGGAAAGAAGATCTGTTGAGTTGGACGTGCCTGTGGATGAGCATGGGTGAACGTGATCCTAGTGGCTGAGCACTAGTGAGTGTGGTTCTCCTATGAGATGAAGTGATATAGAGATATGGACATCCCTATGGATGTGCCCCTAGTGGTTGAGCACTAGTGGGAGTATGAGATCCCTTGCTATATTGTTCAAGAGTCAGACTTACCTGTAACCCTAATTGTAATGTAAAGGGTACAGGTCGGTCCCACCTTAATGTAAAAGATAATTAATCTGGTAATTATTAATTATATTGTGAGTTAGTGAGGTCGGCCCTGTTGTGCCAATAAACACTTTTGTTGACAGGTTCATTCTAATATAAGTAAAGTTAAATTCCCCATTGAGGAATCATATCTCAAGTGTGAGTTTGGAAATTTCAGCAAGTACATCTTCTTGGGAAAAGTGTGAACCTCTCTTGGGCGCTAGTATTCTAGGGTTTGTGAGAACCCTTTTGTGTGCTAGGTTTTATTGGTGGTGGAGGTCTTTCTCTTGAAGAATATAGCAAAGGATTGGATGGGTTTTCTTCCCTTGTTGAGAAGGGTTTCCTAGGATACTTCTTGTGTACTTGTGCATGGTGATTCTTCTTGTGATCTTGGTTGATGCAACGAAATTGTTTATGGTTTAAGTAAAATGCTAAAATGGAATTAAATTCATGCTTAAACCTTACCTATTATAAAATCAACATGGTATCAGAGCATAGGTCTTGAATAACCCTTGCACAAGCAATTAAAATCTAATTCGTCCTCCTTCTACAATTTTGTACAACCTCTAGGGTTTCTGCAGAAATCCGTACGACCCTCACTTTCTTGACCTTTTCAACACCTTACATGTGGACGTTGGGGCTAAAACTTGGATAAAGGTGTACAGACTTCCTCAACGCACCTCCATAGATATTCAAAGTGAATTTCTGAGGATTTTGAGTTTTTGGCCCTAGGGTTTATAAGGGTTCTAAAATTTCCTGCAGAATCTCGATCTTAGGGTTTTTGCAACTTCTTGAAGAAACATTTTCGCTCAATAAGTATTCTTGTAAGACTCTCAAAGTTTATTTTTGGAAGTCATAAGCCTAACAAAACTGAATCTTACTAGCCCAATCTAACCATTAGTTTTTCTAAGTCCAGTTGGTGAGAGTTTGTGAACAAATCCGAGAAAATGAAGAACAAAACTTTAGTGGAATATAGGCTTGATGGATCAAGAAAATTCAACTTCTGGAAGTCAAGGCTTCAGGTCACCCTTGAAGAAGATGACCTTTTTAATGTGGTGACAAAACTTTATCAGATATAGCTACTGATGAAGAGAAGGAAATAAGAAGGGAAGAAGATGTCAAGGCAAGAAAAATAATCATCTACTGAGTAAGAGATCATCTCTTACCTCGTATTGCCAACATTAAGACAACTTATGAAATGTATGCAGCACTGAAAGATATGTTTGAAAGTGACAACACCCTAAGAGCTCTTACCTTAAAGGGCCAACTTCAAAGTACCAATATGACAAAGGGTGATACATTTGCTACCTTCTTTATGAAAATATCACAGATCAAATAACAACTAGGTTCCATTAGATAAATCATGTCTGATAGAGAACTTGTCTTATCTACTCTCAACAATCTTCCAAAACACTAGGAACCTTTTCTTCAAAGCATCAACGGAAGAAAAAAGTTACCAAGTTTTGATCGTTTGTGGACAGACTATACTCAAGAAGAACTTATACCTAGAAATCGAGGAGTGGAAGAAACCCTTGATGACAACCATGCTCTTTCACTTCACACAAAGAAAGGAGGAAGATTCAAAATAAAATTCAGACAAACATTCAAAGATGAGAAATCTCCTTCAACTGCAGGTCATAATCAAAGAAGAGATGTCTTAGAGATTCAGTGCTTCATATGTGAAAAATATGGATACTATGCAAGAAATTGTCCAACCAGGAAGAAAGGACAACAATATGCTTCCACCGCTGACAATGATCCAGACCCATCCCAAAAGAATGAAGATAAGAGAGATGAGAAATATTTCCTCTAAAAACAAATATAAAGTTGAGCATGACTACAGATCCAGGTAAATTGGTTGATCATTAATTTTATAGTTGATTGCATTCTTAATAAGTGAAGGGTATTATCTCCAGTATGGGATCCCTCATGACTTGGACCATTATCCCTAGTACGAGAGTCCAAACCTTATTGATTGAATATTATGTTGGTCAAAAGAAGACATAAAAGATCTAGCAAGCAAATAAAAGAAGTCTTCCATCCTTCATACGTTAGAGAGAGTTACTTGACTGAAGAGGGAGTCAAAACAAAATAAAAATAAGGAAGAGAAAATACCTTCTCCCCCTTTAGTAGTTTAGAGGGAGACAAATAGTATTCCAGTTGTTTCAACTACTCCAGTTGATATGCCTAGAGATATTGCAATAAGGCATAAAAGGCCTGTCCAGGGTTGAAAAAACTCTGTAGAAGGTAGAGGAACATACAAGTTCCTCAAGGGACATCCTTAGAAAGCAAAAGAGATCTTTCAAGGTATCCTTCAACCATGAGCCACTTCATTGATTCTGAGACTCCTTGTCAAGGAGAAGAAATGAGTGAACAAGTATCACAAGATGCCATAACAGAATAATATCGGTATATCTTAAAATAAATATATATAAGATATTGTTCAGAGACCAGAAGGGAAGTATGTGATGAATTCCAAGTGGATCTATAAGATCAAGCATGCATCTAATGGAAGTGTCGAGAAATACAAAGCGATATATATAGCCAGAGGTTTCTCTCAAACAGAGGTAGTTGTCTATAATGAGACACTTGATCCAGTAAGCCTGATACACTTCCATCCATACTACCATCCATGAGTTGGAAACTATATCAGATGGATGGATTCTTGATAAATTTTGGTTTCAGCAAGAGTGTTGCTGATCCAAAACCTATATTATTACAATGTTGGTGACGAGAGACAGATTTTGGTAACTTATTCATAAATCCTTATTGTTGGATACAAGTAAGATTTAACTTCTTACTTTGAGATGAAGGATCCGAGTATGATACACTACTTCTTGGGACAATAAGTATGATAGAGGACCGATGATATTTTCCTGAGTCAAGGAAAATATACAATGTGAATATTAAAGTATGACAGAATGCAAATCCACGGTGATGGATTTGAAGAAAAATGAATGATGATGATTTAGATGAGATTGATCCACAACTGATTGGATCACTGATGTATTTGGTTAACACCAGACCTGATTCATTCTATGCAGTGAATGTGCTTAGTCAATCCATGAGTCAGCCAAGACATACTCACTGGATAGCAGTAAAACAAGTATTGAGATATCTACAAGGCACAATTGGATATGGCTTGAGATATGCCTCTAGTGTGAACTTGAGTTTGCAGGGATACACCAATACAAATTGAGAAGAGAGTATAGTGGACCGAAAGAGCACATTCGGTTGTTTTTTTACCGTGAAGGTTGCCATGGTTTCCTAGTGCATCAGGAAACAAATCTCTGTGGCCTTGAGTACCACAGAAGCAGAGTATATATCATTGAGTGCGTGAAGTAGTGAGGCTTCATAAAACTTCTAACAAATTTACTTGATCATGAGATGGATTCTATGATTATAACCAGAGTTGTATGAAGCTCTTTGATAACCTTGTGTCTCATGATATATAGAAACATGTTGAGACAAAATTTCATTTTCAGAGACATAATGCAGAGGAAAGCAGTACATGTGTTGTACCTTCCGACACATGAGAAGATTGCAGACATATTCACCAAATTGGCTTGGTGAAGAATACCTCTATAGTTGAGAGGGAGTGTTGATGACTACAACCAAGACAAAGTTAGAGTACTTCCATGCGAGACTTGGCCTAATGGAGAATGCCTCCCTAGCTGAGAGGGAGTGTTGATGATTACATCTGTGTGAGACATCCTCCAGGACACAAAACTGAGAGAGAGACCCTGAGATGGGTGTGTGGTTCCTATTTGAGACATAATTGGAACGTAATGATGGCCTCCTCCTTACAGAGAGTTGAGAATAACTCCAAATGATTCTCCTATGTAGCATAGTGAGAAAGGAGATCTGCTGAGTTGGACGTGCATGTGGTTGAGTACAAGGTGAATGTGTGAATTCCCATGAGATGGGTGCATCGTTATGAGACAGAGATGAAAATGATGTATTAGCCTCCTCTGAGCATACAATTGAGACGATGAAATCCATATGACTCTCTTGTTTAATGTAGTGGGAAAGAAGATCTACTGAGTTGGATGTGCTTGTGGATGAGCACATGTGAACGTGATCCTAGTGGCAGAGAACTAGTGAGTGTGGTTCTCGTGTGAGATGCAATGAGATAGAGATATGGACATCCCTATGGATGTGCCCCTAGTGGCTGACCAATAGTGGGTGTATTACATCCCTTTCTATATTGTTCAAGAGTCATACTTACCTGTAACCCTAATTGTAATGTAAAGGGTACATGTCAGCCCCACCTTAATGTAAAAGATAATTAATCCAGTAATCATTAATTATATTGTGAGTTAGTGAGGTCGACCCTGTTGTGCCAATAGACACTTATGTTGACAGGTTCGGTCTAATATAAGTAAAGGTAAATTCCTCATTGAGGAATCATATCTCAAGTGTGAGTTTGGAAATTTCGGCAAGTATAGATTCTTGGGAAAAGTGTGCACCTCTCTTGGGCACTAGTCTTCTAGGGTTTGTGAGAACCCTTTTGTGTGCTAGGTTTTCTTGGTCGTGGAGGTATTTCTCTTGAAGAATATAGAAAAGGATTGGTTGTGTTTTCTTCCCTTGTTGAGAAGGGTTTCCTAGGATACTTCTTGTGTACTTGTGCATGGTGATTCTTCTTGTGATATTGGTTGTTGCAACAATTTTTTTTATGGTTTAAGTAAAATGCTAAAATGGAATGAAATTCATGCTTAAACCTTTCCTATTGTAAAATCAACACATCTTTCCCCACAAAGAGACATGAGTTTACCCCAGATGGAAACTGTTATTTTAATCAGAGGAAAAATAATTTCAATAAAAATAACCTCAAGGATATCCAAGGAGGCACTAAAAGAGTACATTGAAAATCCTTCAAAATATACAAACATAACTAATTCATACCTTAGCACACTCAAAAGGGGTGTGGGACTTATGCCAAAGAAGTTGGTATCTTATGAGGTTGTGTTTGAGAAACTAATATTTAGGCCCATATTTGGAATCTCATCTCAACATCAAATATGGTTAGCCTGTCTAGATGATAAAGCACATGGTTGACTATGACCCTAGATAAATACAATTTTTTGATGAAAAATATTCTTTTTTGAAAATAACAAGACCAAGAGAAAATGAAAATCCATAAATTTCCAAGAAGGAAGTCCAAGTGTTCACACGAAAGTAATGAGAGAAAATAAAAAAGGGAATCGACTAGGAGAGAAAGGGCCTTTTTGCTACTTGAACTTTTTAAAACTCTTTTGTGAATTTTAATAAGGAGAAGCTCTCAGGGCCAATTTTGGAGGAGAATATTGGATGCTAGTGCTATGTGTTGAGAACTTGTTATGGTGCTTGTTTCTTACTGGAATCATTGTAAGGTTGTATTTTTCTATTATATGATTTTTTGTATGGAATTTTCATTATTTTTTTCTTTTTCTTTTTCGATGGAATACACATCCTCAGAAAGCATCCAGGTATTTCCCTTCATTTTGAGGATGGTATAGGAGGTAAACCAACTAGTTGCATTTTTGGTAACCTAACCCAGTGGGGACATCAAGTGAGGCTCAACAATATCTACAATATATATGCCTGGGGACTTGATCCTATGACCTCTTGCATGTAAACCACATATCTCAACCACTCGAGCTAACCCACTCGACTTATAGAATTTGCATTCTTTCTCTACTTTTATGATATTATTACTTTGAGATGGTGAATGCAAAGTTGTGAATAGTAAACTAAGTATAGAATTTGATGTATTTATTTCTTTTTCATATATATGTATGTATGTTTGTATGTATGTTTTTGTTGTGTTTCTTTAATAGCTTTCTATTTTAGAAGTAATCACATGAATGCATGTTCATCCTTGTGTTCATTAGTTAAATATATGCTCCTGCATAGGATAGGAAAAATAGGATTGCACTTTGAATATAGATTAGAAACACTCTACATTTTTCATTTCACCTTCATCTCACATTAAAATAGTAACGGTTTCCTATCCAAAATATGAATGGGTTTTTATTTCAAATGGTGTGATGTCTAATTGGGACTTTACATCAGAGAGAACACCTATTGTTGAGCATGACATTTTTCCTGCGTCAAATCCACGTTATTGTTTTTCATCGTAACCTAATGGAATAACATGTTTCTCCTACATAATACTTTCCATGAGAACATGTAACCTTGTAGACTCCCTTATGTCATTGAGGATCTAGATAGTGTATTATATGGACTCCATTTATCTGCCTTATGGTATATGGTGATTTAAATGAGATTTATATATGCTTCATTTTTTAAGAATATTAGCAAATGTTTGAATGGCACCTTGGATGTATGGTAAGAATGCTATAGATCCTTTATATTGGTTGTTGGTTGTTGCAAACTATCTCATACGCCCTTACTAGCTTTTGAGGTAGGTTATTTTTATGTTACTATATATATATATATATATATATATATATATATATATATGGGTTTTCTTTATGTAAACTTGACAAACCAATATCCATAGTAATTTTTTTTAACAAGAATGTTTATCTTTGTATTAACAAAAAAAGTTGTTTCTAAGATAAACAACAATCATATACAAATCATTTTCAAAAATAAGTACATGGTTCTATCCTAAAATGAGAGTTATATTCCCTGTCTTAAAATTTTACAAAAAACATATGCTAAAATCCTAAAGTACTAACTAGTGTAAATATTAATATAAGATCCTAACATATATGAGACTAAAAAACATAAAACCTGACTAAGAGAGCTTGAGTGTTGTATCCACGTGGTTTTGGTTTCTTGTTTCCAGGATTTGTCCTGGATTGTGTTTTTGTACTATAGTAGCATCTTGAGCTTCCACTGACTCGGTTGAGTTGGTTTAGTGTATCTGGAGCCGATCTTGGGAGTGCATCAAAGTAGTTATAAATTGCCTCCAAGATTCAAATTTTCTTTATTTTGAATGTGAATCTGGTTGGTATGATTGCTTTCTACCTCCATTATTGGGGCTACTTCTTTATCTCTCCTCTCCTCCTGGATATGAAATTTCAATTCCAAACTAGCCACCATTTTCCTCTTCATTCCCAACTGTGATTCTTGCAACCACAACAACCTCCTCATCTCTTGCAATAGTATAATGGCATGGAACCTTGTTCCCATGCCACATAATCCTTGAACCAAAGATACATGCATTCATAGTCCCAAAGAGTGGTGGAAAAGAGCCAGTTGAATGATTCAAATAATCTCAGAAAGGATAGTTATACCAATTTTCCAACCCGTAATGCCCTGCTAACCAAAGACTAAAATGTCAAATTGAATGCCTACTCGTTGTAAAGACCTATTTTTTTCTATCATCACTGTTTGGGGTGAGGAAACCAACCACCAAATCCATGATGTGAGAAGACTGGGAGTGTAGGTAATTACTCCCACCTTCTTTAATGATGCACATAGAGTACGCCTCATATATCAGCTCATGCTCCATATGAGCAATGAGCCAAGTAAAGATAGGGGAGGAATTAAACAATTCATCATGAATGCCATTTTCATTGAGTGTTGACACATTGCCTCAATGTAACGACTAGAGGGTTTCAATGTTCATTCACGGGGTATTCACTCAGTAACCTATGACATAGCGCCTTCATTTGTGGGATATTAAATAATACCCATAATTTCACTAGATATTGATAAATACCTCCCAAAATACTTTTGTTGAACCCCCCCTCCAAATACATATTTCCAATAAGATAAACCCCTATTTTTACTAGATACCCCTTTTTATACCCCCCAATACTTATAAACCCCCCTAACACTCCACATCCACCCCCAATACCTACAATAGGTTGACTTTATTTTTCAGAATTAAAAAACCTCCTTTATGAATGAATGTGTCTTGATTAACTTAAAAGGGGAATAATCTCCCAAAAACTTTAATATGCCCATAAGCTCCTAAGATTAAAAAAAAATTGTGATAATTTCACTATTTTTCTTTAATGTGCTTTGTTCAATATCCCATGCTTCTTTGGCTAGATCATCTGCCCTCTAGTTCATCTTTCAAAGAACATGATATTTCTCCACCTTTTGAAATCTTTTTTCTTACTTGGAAATCCTTTGAAGCACTCTAACAAAGTTGTCTTGCCCATTGTCATTTTGCTTCCTCGCCCCTTTAATGATTAGCTCAGAATCACCAATTACAATGGTTTCTTGATAAATTGTAGAATGAATTAGCTTCAGGCCCATGTATAGGGAAAAAGCCTTAGCCTGGTTGTTTATATTATATCCTAGTCCCCAAGTGAAATATGTCCTTTATGTTCCTTCAGGATAAAAAATGGACCCCCCCTTCCCCTGCACATGTTGCCCTTAAGATCCATCGTAAACTTAATGTGTTCTCATTGAATAGATAATTGAAAAACTTTTCAAACTCCTTCCACCTTTAAGAAGGTGAGGCCCCATGGATTTGTTTATAAAACTCTCTTTCAAATCTAAAGAATGTGGAGTGGAGGTATACTTCTACTAATCTAAACATCCTTAGATTTGTACTCAAGAGGATGAATTTTGTAAAGAATGGAACAACAATAAAATCTAGGAAAGATGTTGAGAATTCACACTTTCCTTTCTAATCAAATTTATGAATTCCCTTGAATAATTTATGTAGGAATTGATTTTCCCAACCAATGGTTTAAGCAAGCTCATAGGTGGGTGAGATGATGGAATTCAATATAGTCCTACGTGTAATGTCATCCTCGTGGATTTTTCATAATCCATGAATTATTTGAGTAACTACATAGCTCGAGGTGATCCTTTTCATGATGCTCTCATCCATGTTGGAATCCTTAATGACTTTATTGACTTATCTTATAATCTTATTCAATGGATTATAACTTCCACTCATGGTGATAATGGTCAATATCTTAGAATTTTGGACCTGAAAATACAATACATATTATTTGTGTTGGAAGTCCTTGTAAGAATTGAAATATATTATGAAAAAACAAAAAATGCAGAGTGTTATCACCTAATGTAGCTCTTGTGCAAAGCCTTCACAAGATGCAAGACAAGTGTAAGATATGGAAATACTTTTCATTGTCACCTTAACAATTACTTTCTTCATTTTAGTGAAGTATTGAGATCCAACAAAAGGTAGGATTCCCTAGAAACCTCAAGGAATCATATAGCAAGATTATATCAAGTATACAATCTCCTATCTTGGTTACTCAATTATACCACCACTTAGATCAAGGTTCAAGGTAAACACAAGGTGGTTAAGTGAAGTAATTCCAGATTTGTGTGAGAGGTGTTTTAAGGAAATGAGTGATAATTACCATGTCTAACAAGTCAGATAAATGCCATGAAACACTAAAAATAAAAGAAAATGTATGGTTGTCATAAAACTTGTAAATAAAGATGATTACTTTAGAAATGTGACAAATTATGATAGAAGAAATATAACAGTCCTAAAACCAATAAAATGAAATCGAAGAGAGATGAAATGAAAGCTAAGACTAACACATTAAATAATCAATGTTTGTTGAAACATAAAATGACATGAAACAAATTCAAAATGTGCAAGACGTCAAATCCTAGTTGGTTGAAAACTACAACAACGATGCAATGAATGATGTCAAGGGATACTCTAAGGTAAAGAAGGCCAAAATACCTAGATGTTAAGCTACCAATGGTTAAGAAATGAAGATGGAATTCATTAAAATCTAAATTGACCATAAGACGTCAAAGGAAGAACAATATTAATATTTAGGATCAATTTGAAGGAGAAAAGACTAGTGTCATCTCTCTTCCTTGGGAAAATGGAGTCAAATATACAAATTATGTGGAGAGAAAAGGAAAGATAAAGACTCAATAACCAAACCCTAAGTTAGTAGACTACAAACCCTAGGTATTGATCCTTTAGGAGAGAAAATTCAGGTAGTCCACTACAAACCCTAAGAGGCCATCCTATTTCTTATAAATACCATTAACAAGAGATCAAGATGGACTTTGGTCAAAACCCTAGAGTAGTCCACTACAAACCCTATAACTTTGAATATAAGAAGAAGACTAGGGTAGTCCAATACAAACCCTAGAAATACCCTTATGTCCTTCAACAATTTCAAAATAAATGATAACAAGTGAAGGTAGTCCACTACAAACCTTCCTATGGTTTCAAAAAAACGTTTATCCAGGAAAATTCAAGATAGCATGCAATTATCACCACTTTGATAAAAAATTTACTTAAGAAATCAAGCATAAACCATCAAAGACTTGAAAAGGACACTTACTAGTCAAATAAATGAGCATGAAAGAAACCCTAACCATGAAATCATCCACAAGAAACTTGAAATCGTCCACTAGATCATCTCCAAGAAAGTGTGCATGAGTTCTCCATGATGAATAAGAAACATAGACAAGTGTAGAAGTGATTCTCCACAAGATGAGTTATGATTTACAAATGAGGAAACCATCCTCTCTATATATGAGATAATCCTAGCATCTCATCTCTCTAAATCCCATAGAAACATAATAATACATTATATAAATTGGATAGGTCTCAATCCGACCCTAAAATAAAGATAAAATGCTAATACATCAAAACATCCTCTCAAAATTCCACACATGTGAGAGTAGAGGACAAAGGGAGGGTGATGTCATCTCCTCAATGGGTATGGAATCTCCAAAAGTCATGTCCATTCCCAAAAGGTGCAAATCATTTCCAAAAGTCACATCCCCTCATCAATGAGGTCACATATCATCATCAACCAAGTGCCAAGTCATCACCCCTATGGTAGCTCAACTCAATCAACAATCTCATCACTCCAAACATGACGTCATCCTCAAGATGTGCAACGTCCTAGGTAAAAATGCTAATGTCATGAAGGATGAAGGATCCATCATCCCTCTAATGGGGTATACAATCCTCGTCAAGTGTCATGGCATCCAATTTAACCCTAACATCCTCATGGGCTGCAATGTCCAAGTTGTGGGCTTCCTACCCCCTAGATGACACATCTGGCCATATTTACAATGTTCTAGCTCATCAATGCAATGTCCAATGTCTAAGAGCTATTCGAAGGTGTCTCATGGCATGAGAAGTCATCAAAGATCCAAACGCTCATCATCAAGGGCCTAATGTTCTCCATATAGTGTGCAACGTCCTAGGTATAAGCATCAAAACATTCCTAACAAGACCATCTCTAGGGATGCATTATTGTCAAGCAAGGCTCAGAGGAGTTAGGTGAAACTAACCATCACGGATACACAATTCATTAGAATCATACAAAGTAAGACACAATCTAATACAAAATCCACATAAGCAATTCACATTAGGTATCTTCTTCAAAATTCACACTATCTTAATAATTTAAGTAATTTTCCAAGTTTAGGTATGGGAGGACCATCACAAGGCCCTATTAGGCGTGCTAGTACCCAAGTAGAGGAGTAGTTCCCGAGAAACCCTTCAAAGTGTAAGTATAAGTGAATGAGATGGTATCGATTTTACTTCATGGTCATGGTACCATTGACATGCAAGGCCATGTGTGGGTTCATCTCCATGAGCGCCTTTGTAGAGGGAGAATTTGGTTCTTGCGTTACCCTTTCCTCGACACTGTGTGTATTCTAAACCCTTATTCTTTCCTTTTGATTATTCATTTATTTTTTTGCAAGACCCTTTTTAGGTTTATGCATTTATTTTTACTAGGATTTTATTAAGTCCTTTTAATTTGATATGCATTAAGTGCATTAGGACTTTGGGATATGGCCTCGTAGCAAGGGGGTAGATCTCAAGCTAATTCTTTGGATTTTTATTTTATCATTTGTCATCCCTTTTTATTTTCCAATATTTTACCAACTAAATCAACCTCGAGCATTCTAGCCCCTTCCTCTCATAGGAGGATGAAGGAACAAACTTCTTTGGTGTACATGTAATAGCCATTTCCAAAAGGTAGGAAAACAAAAGGAATACATATATGGAATGTGTTAAGTGTGGAAGGGAATGATATGTTACCCCTATCAAGGCCCCCCAATAGTACCCATGTTCCCCAAGAGTGACAACATTGAACCAAGACACATACAATGGCCACCAAGGTGAAACAAGGAAAAACACATAACTTCCAACATCATGATCCATTATCTGACTTCAACCCATGATCCTTTCCTAAATTCCTAATGTATTAAATGTAACACTTTATATGAAACAATGATTATTGTACCTCATGTGTGTTGGACCACCATCATTGAATGGACCATGTTGATCAGGTGAATGAGTTTAACTATGATGAGGGGGGAGGCATATGATGGGTTGTTGTTTATGGAGAATGTTGATCATCATCTCTAGGACCATTTTCTACAATGTGGATAATGGAGAATGATGTTCTGTAGTTACCTCTATGTGAGAGGGGGTAACACAGAGTACCCTAATGCGGAAGAAAGAAGAGAGTATATTTTCTCCTGTACACTATACATATAAAACAAATTTTTCCAGCTAATGAAAATGAATTTTTTTTTAGTGTAATAAAGACTAAAAAATAACAAAGGAATTTTCTTCCCTTTGGAGATATTTAGGAAAAAAAAATACACCACATTGTTGTTGCAGAGCCATGTCTGTTGTAGAGTCACTTTATTAACAAGCTCTCCAACAAAGGGTTTTTTTACCATCAAACATTGATATTCTTATACAATAATACTTCATAAAACAAAATACGCCTAACTATTTTTTCAAGTGAAACAAGGAAAAAGACCAGTTATATCCTAGTAAAAATAGCACAATAGATATCCTAAAATATAGTAGGCAGTCCTCTAACAAAAAAACATTCCTTGAACACTACCAATGTTGGGCGTAGTCATCATGCCACTCCATTTCTCCCCCTTGATGAGTAAGGGAATCACTCCTAACTATCTTTGTAGCTCTGCAAATATTTCCTTTTGAAGGAATTTTGTGAAGATATCAACTTGCTTGGATGAATTTTGTGAAGATATCTACAACTTGATTGGATGTTGGACAAAATTGTAACTGCACTTGTTCATCTTGCACTAAGTATCCAATATAATTATGTTAGATTTCAATGTGTTTAGCTCTAGCATGAAACATAGGATTCTTCATCATTGAAATTGTGTTATTGTTGTCACAATTGACAATAGTTGGATGTTCTTGTCAGTTTTGTACATCTTGTAAAATTATTCTAATCTATATGGCTTGGCAACTTCTTGTTGTGATAGCAATATATTCAACGTCTGTAGAAGTAATGACACAATGGTTTTCTTATTGGTACTCCAAGATATAGAACCATATATAAGTGAGAAAACACACCTATAGGTTGATTTTCTATCATCCAATGAGCTAGACCAATCATAGTTTGTGTAACCTAGTAGCTCAAACTTGTCAGTAGAAGAATAATTTATATCAAAACATGAAGTAATGTTGACATGCCTTAAGATTTTTTTTGTTGCATGCCAATGGGATTCATGAGGATCGTACATGAAATGAGATACAATATTCATGTCATACATAATGTCTTGCATGGTTGTAGGAAGGAACATTAGACTCCTAATTAGGGTTCTATACAAAGTAGCATTAACTTTAGGACCTGCATATTTCTTGGTTAATTTCTCAACCAGTGTTGATGGGGTTGCAACTTCCTTGCATGCCTTCATTCCACTTTTCTCCAATAAAAATGCTACATACTTGGCTTGAGAAATAAATATTCTTTGTGACTACTATTCCACTTCCACACCAAGTAAATAATGCATCCTCCCTAGATCTGTCATTTCAAACTCTTGTGTCATTACCACCCAAAATTTCTCCATTACAATTTTAATATTGCTTGCATAAATCAAATTGTTAACATAAAGATAGAAAATAATTATTTTGTGTCTAACATGTTTTATATACAAGGTTGGCTCTTAGTTGCTTCTATTGAGACCATTATTGAAGAAATAAATTTTCAATTCTTGCAGACCAAGCATGAGGAGGTTGTTTAATTCCATACAAGGATTTCTTTAACTTGTAAACCAATTGTTCTTTTCCTTCAATTTAATATCTTGTTAGCTAATCCAAATAAACTTCTTTATCTATATACCCAATTATAAAAAAAAAAATTACATCCATTTTTTATACACTTCACTTGTTTTCTGAAACAATTGCCAATATAGTATTAATGGTGTCAAATCGTGTCACTGGAGCACCCCTAGATTTTGTACAAAATCCTTGGCTACAAGTTTTTTCTTGTGTCGATCTACAAAACTTCGACACAAAACTATCTACCAGATGTTTTTTTATATACATATTTGACACCAATTACTTGTTTATATTTTGGAAAATGAACATATAATTTCTCTCGATTGAATTACCGACAACTCCTTCACCATTTTATTCTTGTGAAGTAAGCTCAACCCTTGAAAACTCAAATGTTCATAGCACTTGTGCCATAACCATGAATCATTTGTGGTTACTTTAAGGAGATGCATAGGGTAAGATACAATATTCAAAGTAAACATTTCATTTCCCACCATTAGAACCTTTGCCACAAGATGATAATTGTCCGATTTATCAAAAACTCTACAGTTGTTATCTTCAAATCAACCTTGTAATTTTTTTCAATGAGCCACCCCACCCCACACATAGAAGAATGTGTTGTAATTTTGGTACATGTAGTACATCCTGAATATATGTTAGTTCTCCTTGCCTAGTATTCATAGCAAGAGAACCTTTTCCCATCACTTCAACCTCTTTGTAATTTCCAAATTTCACTTGACTTTTTATAGATTTATTTATCTTCCCAAAATATCACAATTTCTAGTCAATGATTTTAGCAACCACTATACAGAAACCATACATATTTACATTCTGATTTTGCTAGGCCACATGTGAAGAATTTAGTGTGTTCGGGAAGCTCTGTAGATTCCCCAGAATAGTTGATCCTTGACCTATTCAAGTCATATTTCTCCTTTCTGTACCCAAATTCATAGTGCCCAAGGCATTGGAAATACCTGCAATGGATATTTTTGTGGTTTTCATAACTACTTCCTCTTTCTCTACCATATGCTCTTATTATTCCTCTTCCAAGACCATGGTTGGTGGAAGGCTCCCTTGTGTTTTATTTTGTTGAGGAGAAGGGCTTAGAGTTTCTCATCAATTTTAACAGAATATTGGAAAGCTAGAACCAAATTATCCATAGAATGTTGCATACTCTCTTCATGTGACTGCAAAGAAGTTACCAGCTCCACCACTTTTAATGTGGTGATATCTTTTCTTTCTTCAATGGATATCTCCATTAGATCGTACTTTGGAAGAAGAGATTTCAATATCTTCTCAAAAAATCTATATTCTATGACAAATTCCCCTCCAGACCTCAGTCCATTCATAATATCTTGGGTCCAGACCTCAGTCCATTCACACTATCTTGGGTCCTAGTAATAAAATCTTGAATAGACTTGGGTTCTTTCATATTTAAACTTTCAATTCTCTTCTCAGGGTTTGAATCCTTTCCAATTTGAATTTTTCTAATCCTTGGTACATAGCTTGCAAGGTGTCCCATGCATCCTTCAATATTTCCACATCGACAATCCGGGAAATATTGATGTATCCAATGTAGATTCTATAGCAAATAGGGCCCAATTATCCTTTTTACAATTATATTTTAGCTAAAAAAATTTAATCTACATTCAAAGAATTGAAGGCATTTTGATCTGTTGGTTGGGAAAACCCAGCTTCCACCAGCTCCCAGAGTTCCTGCGACATTAACAGGGTCTTCATCTTGATGCTCCAATATTCATAATTTTCTCCTGCATACTAAGGAATCTGCAAGGGAAAGTTGCCATTGGCCATTCTTCCTTAGAGAAGTTTCTACACAATCACTTCTTACAACCTAGCACTGATACAAAGTGAAAGATACTATGAAAAACAAAACAAAAAAACAAAGTACCCTACTGCAGAAGAAAGAACAAAGTGTACTTTCTCCCATATACTAAATAGATAAAACATATTTTCTCAGATAATGAAGGGGAATAAAAACTTTAGTGTATAGACTAAAAAATAACATAGGTGTTTTCTTCCCCGTGGAGAGATTTAAGAAAAATAAAATACACCATGCTGCTGTTGTAGAGAAATTTTCTTCCCTGTGAAGAGATTTAAGGAAAAAAACACACCACGTCGTTGTAGAGACGTGGTTGCTACAAAGTTGCTCTGATTAACAAGCTACGGTCTTTATTCAGCTACGATATTTAGATTAATTGATTATAATTAGATCCACCAGTTACACAATACGGTCACAGAAGAGTGCATGTATGCACATTCCTAATATAGTTTGACTGCATGGGAAATTCATTGGCATGTTTCCAACAATCTCCACCTTGACAACAATTTACTTGATATATCATGCCCTTAATTCATCACTTTTTCTGCAAGCCAAGAGAAGCCAAACACCATCAGAGCTCCACAACTTCTCTAACAATACCATTACATGAACATGCCTACACGATTCACTCCAGTATGGACCATTCTTCCTCCATCAGTAGCCTTTCTAATAAACTGATTCACTTGTCTCATTTTGATACGTTGGACCTTTAGTCAAATGCACAACACTTTGACCACCATAGAACACCACATCTTGTACCTGTCCAAAATCACCCAATAGATTATTTCATTCTTGCAAGACATAACCTGAGGTAGGTCTCCTCTTATTTAAATCTCATGAATCATAACCACAAACTAAATCACTACAACCACTGTAGTGTAGATTTTAACCTTGTACAATATTTACTGCAAACGAATTTTCAATAAACGAACAGAAAATATACAATGGAAAATACAAACATTACACAAAGATTTTTTCCCTGGAAACCCAGATCGGGAAAACCAACATACTCTATATTCATTCATCGTGATACATTGTTTACAATACAATATACATATAGGAGCTAGTGGCATCCAAAACCCTAACCTAATGACCTGGATTAGTCAACAACCCTAATTCCTTAATCGGAAATAGAAAACCACCGGCAACGAAACCATGTGTCGAAAAACCACCTAAATATGTGACACTACTTCTCATGCAAAGAATATAACACATACCCAACATGTAGGTGATACTTTGTGCTTCTGTGTTTGAAGCACCCATTTCCATGCTCTTCACATGGTTTGTCCATGTGTCTACTGACAATACCAACCAACTACATGTGAAATGTTGACCATTTCCCATCGCAATCATCAAACTTCCTACTAGCACATAATACTTGAGACATATAACCCTTTTCTTCTTTATCAGTTAGGACATAAACCTGAAGAGAACTTACAATGGAAAGCCACATGGATTTTACCGGTTTCACATTATTCATACCAAATTTATTGAGTATCTTCATTGCATACTTTTGTTGTGATAACCAAGCTTACCATCCTTCTCGTCTCTGTGTATTTCCATGCCCAATATTTATTTTGCTGCTCCCAGATCCTTCATAACAATGTCCTAACCAACTGAGCCAACCTGTTGACTTCAACCATGTTGTGCTTGCAACAAGTATAACATATAACACCAAGATAATGAATATACCATAAACACAATAGTTATACTCAATTCCTGTAAAATTTGGCTCACCATGAAGGAATCAAACATCTTATACCATTTTCCTGGCATGCTTTAGGCCATACAATGATTCTTGAGTTTGCAAACAAATCTCCTGTTGCAATTCTAAACCAACCATTTTGGTTGTTCCAAATACATTCCCTTATCCAAAAAACTCCATGTAAAACATTTTTAACATCTATATGTACTACCACAACTAGTGCTAACACAACATGAATGGAAACAAGTTTTTAACAACTGGTGAGAGCCTTTCATTGAAATCAATACCTTCCAAATACCCTTCTTCTACGAGTCATGCTTTGGACCTTTCATCTTTTACTATGTATTTTTTTTATAAAAGGAGATTCATGAAACACTGCATCTTTGTCCATGATGATTTTGTGGGTAGTAGGATCCCACAGTCCGCACCCCTTAACATCATCACCATATCAAACATCTACTTGTTTGATCCGGGTCCTACTTAGACTACTGATAAAAAACATAAGCATCACAACTGAATAATTTCACATTTGAGTAATTACCAAATGACATGTTCATACCTCTTCTTGAATCTTCATGTCTTTTGCAATCGATGGTGACCGAGTTACCAGATAGCACGACCGCTTATGTCCAAAGCTATTGTTGCAACTTGACATTAGTGAACATGCCTATTCGATCCCAACTTCCTTGCAATACTTTCCAAGTTCCATGGATATGAACCTACCTTCATCATATATTATCAAACACTTGATTGACCTAGCAACACAACAGCCTTTCTTCAGACCCACCTTTCTAACCTGGACACACTGCTAAACCAACCAAAGTGAACCTTTGTCACTCACCTTCAGGGAGTTTACACATGCATATGCCTATCCAGGTCTCACTGACATATGCCCATTTACATACAATCGATAATTTTTACAACTCCAAAGTAAATACATTTTTATTTTTTTCACGGTGACTCAACCATCACCGCCATGCACCTTCTATGTGAACACGGGTGGTGAGACACAACAGACAAACAAAAATTCATCAACCATACCTATAGCTGAATTTGCTTCTTTTGTGTAGTCATCTTTGGATGCTTGTTGTCTTTTCCAACAATCCTTCTTGAGATGCCCAAATTTTCCGCAGAACCAACATTTTCCCTTACCCTTACTGTCGTTTGACTTAGACCTAGTTGTACCTTTCTGACCTTTCCCTCCTTTTGTAGATCGACCTCTGACCACCATTCCTTTTGTTGTTGAGGTTTCCTTACTAGATTTTCTCCTCATTTCCTCAGACAACAAAGCTCCCACAACAATGTCATAATCAGTGGCATTTTTTGATCTAAACCACATAGTTGTGACCAAATGATCCCAAGAGTCGGGCAGTGAACACATTAGTGTAACTTCCTTGTCCTCATTTTCATATGTTACGTCCATACTAGATAATTGACAAATCAGAATTGAAAACATTCAAGTGATCAACAATTTTCGTACTTCTTTCATCTGCAAGTTGTACAACTGTTTCTTCAAGAAGATTATGTTCGTCAAGGACTTTGTCATATACAGACTTCGTTTCACAAACCTGTTTTTGTCTCCTCTTCAACTATGTTAAACAACACTTAATCTACCAGACACAAACTGATGGTATTGAGGGATTTTGCATCCAGATCTTCCAGTCTTGTCTATCATGCTTTCCGATTTCTTTGTCTTTCCATCCAATGCCTTTTGCAATCCTTGTTGTAGAAGCAGATCCCGCATCTTGAGCTTCCATAGTGCAAAGCGATTCTTGCCGCTAAATTTCTCCACTTGTTTCCATAGCGCAAAATTATTCTTTTCGTTAAATTTCTCCACCTGAAACTTAGAACTCTAGTTGAACTTTCAAACCTCCTTCATCTCCACTTTCACGAGTATCACACCCTCCCAAAAATTGCCATCCCTGGGACTCCATAATCACCATCCTTGCTTGGGGAGGCCTGTCATCATGATATTATGTTGTATTTTGCATTCATAAGCTTTTCCATAATCTTTCCAGCAAAGATTAAAGTGCCGTCATCATGCTATTATGTTGTATTTTGCATTAATAACCTTTGCCATAATCTTGGCAGCAAAGAAGACAGTGAAGCAATGACAGGACATAAAAGCTGGTAGTCGGCTGTGACAATAGCATTTTATGGATGGACGATGGAATAATAATGTAATCCTTCAACTATAGTTCTTGTTGTACTTTAGGCATAGATAATTCTTCAAAAAATTAAACCAACAGATCAGATTTTAGATTGTTAACAGTAAATTTGAAAGAAAAAGTTCCAGTCACTGGTCAAATAGACCTTTGAGTAGATGAAGTTGATGCAGCAGGATTTCTTCCTCATCTCCTGTTTCTTAAATTCCTCCTCCGTATCCCTAATCGGGAAGGGTTAAAATATGGAAAAATGAAAAAATGCATGTGTAGTACTTGACCACATAACTCTAATTGCCAAAACTATAAAACTATGGACCAAGTTAGTTTAAAGAGGAGCTTGGAAGAGGAAGGCAGATCAGAGTGGAATAGTTCTATAATTGTAAAATTGTAACATGGACGTTGTATGGTATGCCACGGTCTCTAAAATAAAAAAGAAAAGAAAATGACGGTCCACTAGGCTAACAATAGTCTATGGGACAGACCGCCTCACACACTGATTTTTGTATTTCAATCATTTTCCTGTTTAATTTGATGTTGAGCTCCCCCAATTTTTCCATTGTGTCCCGGTTGAATAAATTATTCCAAGAGCTAGCTATCAAGATACTTACATAGTTGTCCCTACTGTGCTTCACATTCTAAAATGAAATGTTTTTCTGTTTTCACTTTTCCTGAGCTGCAGAACACACACCTTTTCTTCCCAAGCTTGGGTTTCACAACGGAGTTGATGGGAATTGAATGATCAATGAAGGAAGATGATTGCAAATTTCAGTTGTCTAATTTTTCTGTTTTATATGTTTTTTTTAATATTTTTTCACAAAGTGGGAGGTTTTCTTCAGTTTGGAATCTTTGTTCCTAATTTCTGCATATATCCGTTGTCATTATATATATATATATATATATATATATGCGGTCTTATTGATAGCAAAAGTCTGTTTTTGAGATATTACCATTTAACTGTGAATTGTGCACACAGGTTTAGCGATTAGAATTAAGTATGGGTAGCCGGACCCCAGCTCGCCAGCTATTAAGATGCGTTGTTATATTTGTGCATCATTATTCTGCATAAGTAGTGATGGTGAAGCCATAAAATATTGGTTATGACTATATTTGATTTTCAGTAATTTTATATTGAAATGCTTACAAAAGATTCACGCGACGACAAGCACTGACAATAATTCTTTGAGGTTGTAGATCTGTAAATATTCGATGGGCTCTTAAGTACATTTCACCGACATTTGCACGCTTACGAGGGAGCGCTGTTGTAAAGAGACATAAGAGTTGTTCCAGAGTTCGAGTTCTCCAATAAGCCAGCGATTAGGGTTTGTTGCTCTAGTTTCATGTCTGTAGGCAAATTTTGTGGGACTCTTATGTAGGATGCAACAATGTTTTATTCACGCGGAGAAAGGGTACACCATGTTGAAAAACAAATCTGCAAAACAGAAACGAATTGCAGGACAGAAAAAGAATGAAGAACAAATGTGCAATAGCAGAAAACGGATTGCCAGGAACCGAATGCAAAAACACCACGCTTTGATTTCGTTATTGAATTGTGAATTTAAAGGAAATTACATGCATGAAATGCTTCGTAAATAACGAAGCGTCTAACTCAGCTAACTCGGA
>SNQJ01S0015462.1:87293-116759 GCA_010110895.2 Picea sitchensis | reverse complement strand
TAGGCAATCCGACGGTCACGATATGTTCCCGACATAGAGTGATCCGACGGTTCATACTCTCCTCGATCTTAACGGCCATTGATCCGTGGCTTAACACCCGATTGGTCCATGATCTCTATTTAAAGAGCATGGAGGGTCATTTTGCCGATGATCGATTGTGAGAAACTCTCTTGTAAAATCTCTCTGTAATCTTTTTCTTTGCATTAATAAACTGATCCAAGTGGCCGCGTTGGCTGGGGCCGTGGATGTTTCCCCGTAGGGGTTTTACCACGTGAAAACATCAGTGTGTTGATCTTTGATCTGGTTATGTGAGTGGTTACTGAAGGTGTTCGTCCTCTGTTGGAATACCTGTGTTGTTGAACATGCCTCTCAACCTTATCATCAATGCCTCTTTTTAGTTTGTAGACCCACTTGCAACCGATAACCTTTTTGTCCTTTGGGAGTTCTACTGGATCCCAAGTTTTATTCTTTTCCAAGGCATCCACTTCCTCTTTCATTGTTACTTTCCATTTAGCACTATTAGATACCTCCATAGCTTCCTGATAACAACTAGGTTCCCCATCATTAGAAACCAGAGAAACAGATGAAACATAATCATCATACCTTCTAAGAAAATTCCTCATCTATGTATATGTCCTTAGAGATGGTTGTGGCATATCCACATTTTCCTGGTTATTATCTGCATCCTCATCTTCCTCTGTAGGATTTTTTTCATGAACATCTTCATGAACCTATTCATTATCCTCCTCTTTTGTAGATGAATGAGTCTCCAACTGAATATGTTGAGTTTGTGGTACCTTTGCCTATTTCATTTCAACATCTACCTCTGATTTTATGAGTGACAATTCATCAAATATGACATCTTTGCTAATGGTGATTTTGTGGGCAGTAGGATCTCACAGTCTATATCCCTTATTTCCATCACCATACTCAACAAAGATAAGTCTTTTTTTATTTGGGATCTAATTTAGAGCACTAATGCTTAGGAATAAGAGCATAGGCCTCACAACCAAAAATTTTAAGATTTGAATAATCACAAGGGTGACATGTCCATACCTCTTCTGGAATCTTAGAGTCTATTGCAACTAATGGTGATCGATTTACCAGATAACAAGTTGTAGAATTTTTTTTCCCACAATTCTTGCTGCAACTTGGCATTACTGAGCATGGTCCTTGCTCTCTCTAGAAGAGTCCTATTCATGCGTTTAACAACATCATTTTGTTGAGGAGTATAAGAAATGGTTTCATGCCTTTCGATCCCAACTTCCTTGTAATAATTCTCAAATTCCAATGATGGGAACTTACCACCATTATTTGTTCTCAAACATTTTATTTACCTACTAGTGCTCTTTTCAACCAAAGCTCTAAACTGCTTAAATGCATTAAATACATCAGCTTTTCTTTTTAATAAATAGATCCACACCTTTTTAGTGTAATCACCTATAAATATAACAAAATATGATGATCCTCCATAAGAAATTGTATGGGATGGTCCCCAAACATGTGAATTAATGTAATCAAGGATACCTTTACTTATATGTATTCCCATTTTAAACTTCTATCTACTCTGTTTTCCATAAATACAATGCTTGCACAAATTCAAATTCAGAGATTTTAAGCTTGGAAGTAACTTACAATCTACCAGCACCTTAAGCCCTTTCTCGCTCATATGACCCAAACCCCGATGCCATAAACAAGTAGAGTCACTTGCACTTTCAGATACTACCGTTGTTTGATATGATTCAGTTCTTCCTTCTAGCTGATACAGGTTCTCGATCATTTTATCCTTCATGACTACTAAGATGTCTTTGGACACCTTTAGTACTCCACCTTGAACTGTACACTTATATCCACCAGAATATATAACTCCCAAAGATATTAGGTTCTTCCCAAGTTTGGGTACATGCCTCACATATGTTAGTGCTCTAACAGTACCATCATATATTTTAACCCGAATGCTACCAATCCCAACAATTTTACAAGAAATATCATTTCCCATAAAAACAATATCGTCATTGATAGACTTGTATGTTGAGACCAATTTCTATGAAGACACATATGATTGGATGCACTTGAGTCTAACAACTAATGTTGATCATGTTGTGAAACATTACAAATAAATAATACCTCATCAATCATACCTGAACTTGTTTCAGCTGAATTAGCTTCCTTTGCTTCCTTTGTGGAGTCCTCTTTGGATGTTTGTTGTCTTTTCCAACAATCCTTCTTGAGATGCCCTGATTTGCCACAATACCATAATTTTATCTTACCCTTTTTTTCCTTTTTCCTTAGATATAGATGTACCTCTCTGATTCTTCCCTCTTTCTTTGGATTGATCTATGTCCACCATTGCCTCCGATGTTGAGGTTTCTTGACTAGATTTTCTCCTCATCTCCTCATCCAACAAGGTTCCCACAACAATATCATAATCAATGGTGTATGTTGCGCTAAACAACATAGATGTGACTAAATAATCCCAAGATTCAAGTAATGAACACAAAAGGGTAACTACTTTGTCCTCATCTTCGTATGTTAATTCCATACTATTTAATTGGAAAATCAGAGTATTGAAAGTATTTAAATGGTCAACAATTTTAGTACATTCTTTCATCCGTAAGTTATATAAATAATTTCCATCTTTCTCCATAAGTCTCTTGTTGTTTCCTCTCCAATGATGTTAAATAGAACATCATCTTCCAAACACAAACGAATGGTACTGAGAGATCTAGAATCTAGATCTTCCTAGTCCTCATTTGACATACCCGTTGGTCACTTTGACTTTCCTGACAATGCCTTTTGCAACCCTTGTTGCACGAGGAGATCCCACATCTTGAGCTTCCACAACTAAAAGTTATTTTTCTGGTTGAATTTCTCTACCTCAAACTTCGAACTCTGTACTTTTTTCATTAAGACAAACTCAAAATGCCCAAATCATTGCTTATAAAAAAACTAGACTTTATAAAATGGAGGAACAATTATATTTCAGGGTTGAAACCCCAAAATAAAATATTAATTAACATATTTTAAAGAAACAAACCACATATTTCATATGTATGCTTTTAAATCCTTTTAATAAAAAATATCCACTCACTTTTTATTAAATCATCCTCCACCCATTTAATATAAAGACAATTCTCTTCTAATAATTTTAGAGGACATAATTAAAAAAAATTATAAAGTCGAACCTTGTTCTTTCATACCTTTTTCTATAAGCATACATATAAAGGTGATTTTGGAAAAGGTTAATGCTCCTTAAGAAAGGTGCAGGGAGCGTTGATCCTTAAAACAATGAAGTTTTCCTTTGGGGAGAATTCATCAAAGAACGCCCCTCCAACACAACTTAGGGAGCGTTGGAGCAAAGAACAATGCCCCCCTCAACGAATTCATTCTGGCACATGGATCAAGCTCTTCCAACACTCAGATTAAATTTCCATGCACAGATTTGATAATATCTCGCCTCCGGATGTCAGATCTCACCCAAAGGCTCTTTCGAACTCATGAAGATCTGTTGAGATCAACTCACTTGTTTTGATGCCACTTGTTGCACAACGGAAGCATAAACCAAATTGATTTAATGGAAACTATTAACAAAAACCAGAGATAAGAGCAATCACACAAATGAACACAGTATTTCACGTGGTAAAACCCTTCACAAGGAAACATCCATGGGGAAATGATAATCGGTTTTTCTATTGTTAAAGGGAGAAAATTACAACAACCAAAAGTATAGGCTTACAACCATTCTTCACTACTCCTCAATCTGCCTCTAAGGGCTTACGTTGATACAAATCATCTCTCCCACACTTACAATAAATGTACACCAAAACCACATTCTAAATTTAACTGATTTGTTTCAACTAAGGGCTTAATTGATACAAAGCATCTCTCCCACACTTACAATAAATGTACACCAAAACACCATTCTAAATTTAACTGATTTAAAAATTCAACTCTTTATCTTCAATTTTGTGACGAAAGGTTACTTTCGTCGCAAATTTTTCAATATGTAGTAGTGATTCAAAGAGTTTCTCTTCTATTTTGGTATTTCCAAGCACCTCGATAGGAGGTTGATGCCCTTTATGAATCAAGACTTGCATTGCCTTGTGAAGTTGGGAACAAATGGCCAGGGAGCTCTTTGTATCCTTTTCATCCCTTTCCTCAACTTGTTGGCAGTGATCAAGGGAAGCATGATCAGTTTTCCTTTCCCATGTTGGAGCACAAGGTAATTCATCCTGAGAATCTGCGTTCTCAACAATCCATCATTTCATATCATTCAAGCCTTCATGGATGATGATGGATTGAACATTCTTGTCTTGCACCAAGATTTGTTGAGATATGATCTATGCTACTAATTGTAGGAAGACTTGAAAGTGGGTGTATGATTTATCCCCCCCTTCTCTCCTAAGGGTTACACGAACTCCCGGTCAAGGATCTTCAACTCCGAGCCGAATTGGCTCTCTGAGACCTTAATGGTCTCACTTGCGAATTAACACATGTCCTCTGAGTCCTCTAGTGCAGATTCTATGGCACCTGCGACCTCTTTCCGCAACTGCTGAACTCTCAGGTTTCAGGTACTAGCTCTTTTCTCGTTAGCCCCTTGTCACATGTGACCTCAGGCTAGGTCCTTGCGTAAATTCACAATTGCGGGCGTGCCCAAGATTGGTTTGGGATCAAATGCTTTTCTCCCCATAGTTTACCTCCACTTTCCATGTACCTCTTTATCGATACCGTGGTTTCGATTGCGACCCGCCCTTAGAATTTTAATGTCCGAGCACTTTCTAGCCCCGCATTCGAGCATGACCATCGATCTTATGATCTTGATGGTGCTTCTAGACTGATGGCTGAGATCTGCCTCTCCCAAACCAATTATTCAGATCTAATTCTCTCGAATCGGGCGGATGATATTTACTTTGGGTCTTTACCCGAAGCCCACGGATTTATGCCACCTGCCCTCTGGATCAGACGATTGATGTTTACTTTGGGTATTTATCCAGGATCCACAGATTCATGCCACCTGTTATTCAGATCTAACGGTTCAGGCCTACTTCAGATGATCCGACGCTTGATATTTACTTCGGACGGTTGAACAATTGAGATTTACTTCAGATGATGGACAGTCCCAAATTACTTCGGGACTTCGAAACTTTGGCAAGTTCCCTCTCTTGTGTGTGAGAAATGCTAAGGCTCACACACCTTGATTTTATCGGACGATTGTTGGTCCTATGAATCGGTGATCCAACGACCATTGTCGCTCTCCCTCCTGAGCTTCTAACTCCCTCTGACTTAGAATATTTTCTAAGTATCCAAAGGCCTAGGCCTTTGTTCCTCCTACGAGTCTATCTCTTGGACCTCGTCTGCACTTCTGGAAAGCACTATCCCTTCTGATATTTTTTCAATGGACTTTGACTTCACCCTGACACACACTTGTGCTCTGTGTGCAAACTTGCATTGGTTCTCCCTGAGTTTTCAACTTACTCAATCTCTAAGGGACTCAACCCTTCTACGTCTTTCAAAAGACTTTTTGGTACCCTCTTGGCACAGTCTGTGCTCAATCTCCTGAGATTTCGAACTTGAAACAAGTTCGCCTCTACGTGCACTCCTTGCGCTTAGTATGCACACTCTGGATACAAAAGTTCCACGTTATCTCTTCTGAGCTTCGAGTCGAAAAAGACTCTCTTACACGCACTCATTGCGTTCAGTATGCACTCCTTGCATAACTTACATAAGAGAACAATTGAAACTTATACTAACATCTTACAGTTTGAGATACTCAAAACGAAAACTCATTCATTCATGAAAATAACAATAACAGGGAATTTCAAACAGTAACAACACTATGCATTTGGATCAATTTTCCTTTGTTATATTCATTCAAAAGTAAATGGCTACAACTATGATCAAAACAACAACTAAAACTCAGAAATTTCCTACTAACTCGTAGCAACCTCATTTGGGCATACAAAACCTCTATTTATCTCAGAGGGTCCTATTGATGGGTCTTAGATCCCTTAATTCAACAGTAGGAACTAAACCCACCACAATGCACAATTAGACTATGCAACGTTTAATAGTGGAATGGTTCTCCACATCTTCCGATCTGGCCAATTAATCGATGGGATTTATGTTTTCATGTGAAGGCGTCTCCTTTAGTTCAGAGTTTCTCTTTTTGTATTTTCTTTCAGGTGGGACTGAAATAATATTGTAAGCCATTATAAACCAACTTTGCAACAAAACGGGAAATATTCTAACTACTGGAGAAGAGGTTGAGCTTGGGATAACTCGTTGCTCAAACATGCAGATGAAAATTCTATACCACAGGCCTAGTACTAATACGTTAACCATGTGAGCATCCAATTACTGTCTGAGATTACTAATTATCAGAAAGAAAACACATATGTGATAAGACAAATGGAAAGAAAAATAATTCACCTATTGTAATCATCTATCACATAATAACACGACGATTCATCTTCATCATTAAAGAAAAGAACAACAAAGCATTGCACCAGATAACTTGACAATAGATTTTATATCTCTTACTTGTTACATCCATTCATGAAACGATATAGGAAATAGTTATTCTCCACGTCCAATCATAGATGCATTTGATGAAAATAACTTGTCTCTGGTCCAAAAGGATTTCTCAATTAAAGGGAGCTTCAAAATAATTCTTAACAACCATAAATAAAGAGTTCTTGCAACAACCATCAACCCTCGACTAATTGGTCGATGTTTTTATTTATAACATAAAATTCAACTGAAAACAACGACTAAGTGTAGTTTAAACAAAACAAAATTAGCCACGTGGCGTCCTCTTCTAACAGTTTCTTTAACAGTCAACTCAAGATATCACTTGAAAGGGTGACTTTTCTCATACTTCGACCAATTGATGAACAAATCCTTGCAGGTTTGGGTCCATGGAAATCTGTGTTGTTCCATTGGAGCCGCATAAATTCCTCTAACCTCCACTACATTTGCCCGGTACTTCACCAGACTAGTGTTTAACTGTTGTAGCATCGTCCGAGCTCTGATCAAATGTTCCATAAATCGTTGCACTTGTCCAGGCGTTGTGTTGGTCACCTTCGCTATATATTTAGCCCATAATGAATCTTTCTTGGTATGCGATTCGACTATGTCGCACAAGTCGACGAGGTTGTTGGGGGTGTTGAAACCAGGGATCTGATCTCCTCTACTGCTTTCGCTAATGTTGACTCAATTCCTTTCGAACTTGACTTATTTTCTTGAATCTCTCGGCGAGGCTCCCAATCCATTCTAGCTCAACACTCGGAGGCATCTTTCCTGCAATTGAAATTAAAATAATTTATATACTGCATATAGAACCACCCGACAAAAACATACGTATAAAGTGTAAACATGAATAATTCAGATAGGTACATACCTGTAAATCTTGCTAATATTGGTTGTTTGATACTTATGTGATTCCTGCAATATTTCGAACTGTTCGCCTCCCGTTTCTGTTAGTGCTGTCAAATTTTCTTGGTGAGGGTGGGTTACATCTGCGTGCCACAGCATGAACAGGTCAAGTACAAAAGAGAATGAAATTTGAAGTTATATCAGTGGTAGGTTGGCCTTTGGAGTCGGGAAAGGATGTCAGGGCCAAATATGTGTCGAAAGTACGAGTAAGTTCCAAAAGGGTTGGATCCTCTCATAAGGGAAGTCATTGCGGGTTTCGGGTGAAGGCCAGTTGTCTAAACATAAGTCACATTGGTAAGTGCATCAGCCATTATCAGGTCATCATGAAGGTTCAAAATATAATAAATCACGATGCTTGCATCATATATGCCCTGCAACACTTAACGACCGTACCTTGCACGCCCCAGAACATACTCGTCGTGCAGATGTGCCACCGGAAATATTTAGTTTTCTTCAAAACATCCATTCGCCATGAATTCAATGTTCCCCAACACGTTTCCACTCATTGCATGCTTGGTTATAAATTCTGGATCATTTTGCATGCATTCTACTTACCAGCCGAGCTTATACATTTTTGGTAATTCGTCTCGTGAGCCCGGAGTGATCAAGTTTTTTCTAATTCGGGCCTTCGTAAAATTCCTTGTGTATGACGGATATGTGTTGTATCATGGGAACCTCTAACAACATGATAAAGGGTACGAGAAGCGGGAGAAGCACCGGGCTTCAACTCGAACGGGACTGGGATTCATTCTTACTTGCAGCGGGCAACCTCGAGATTTCAAAGGGGAAATTACATCTGTGTGTGGAAACGATGATATCGCACCTTGAGAAGGCTGATGTGGAACATGTTGCACCAGAGATAAGAGCGTTGGAAGACAAGTATCCCTCATAGTGGATACCTCGGAAAAGAGGTCGCCCAAGGAAAAACAAGGACACCGGGGAGACCCAGGCCTTAAGGGAGCCACACGCAAGATCGATAGCTAAGAAATTCCTTATGCGTGTTATTCGGCTGGAGCCCGTTGAAGGAATTTATTGGGAAATCACAGTAAGGATGAGGGGAAGGGATGCCACAGGCGCTAATGTTCTAGGGCCAACTTAGTAGCTGGAACAGGCACAAATCGCACTCGCTGAACTTTATCATGAGAACAAAGAATTAAGACGAAAGTTGGTAGAAAGAGCCCTTGAAGTGCCAGCATCACAAGGCCGCAAAGGGAACATGAAATGGGTCAAAAGGCAGCTCTGGTAAGTGCATGATACAATCGTGCAGTTGCATGAAGCACAAAGGGTGTTAGAAGAAAAGAGAACTTGTTTCCTAGATTCTAGGGATAGTAACTAGGGAGTGGGGGCAACCAAGCGATGTCCTTACCTATAAATCTCAAGTTTTCAAGGTAACTCAGATTGATTGGACACATAGCATCGGGAATGTCTGTTGTATGTATTTTGAGCTCGTTCGACCTATAATTTAAAATTCACGCGACACTAATGGAAGAATCCTGGTTATACAGTTGAATTCATTATCTTCTTGTTTGTATATGAATTCCCTCTGTGTTTGGTCTGCATCTTTTCCTGTCTTATTTGGAACGTACTTTTGCGTTATTTGGACAAACCGTATTTCTTCTAAGATAACCTATAATTCATGCTCAGTGGAACTGTTGTAGTACAACTGGTTTGGGACATATGACATCGAAGACCGGTGACCTAGCTTGTGGGAAATAGTTGAGCTCGAGACTTTGTTCAAAATGCGTGATATGAGCTAAACCTGGGACTGCTGATGCCGAAAAGGCACCGAGGAATCGGCGCTCGAGAATAGACTTATTATGTTCTCTACGGATTTAATTTCTCAAAAACTCGTGGATGTCAAAATGCTTCGGGAATTGACCATTGACGATTCCTTTCTTTATTTGCTAACGTTTACTCCCTTTTCCTTTCTTCGATGTCGAAGGAGATCGGCTATCGGTGGCTTCCTTGTGTATGTTCGTAGTGAAATAAAACTCTCTTCTGCCGACACCGACGAAGATCAATGATCGATGGCCTCGGTTTTCTAGAGTGATTTTATTTCATCTTCAATTCTTCTGGGTGCCGAATTTTGGACACGTTGGGTGAATTATTTAGAGGTTGATTATTTAATTAAATGTTAGTCCTTTAAGTTATGGTGATTTTCACATGTTCAAGGAAACTTTTAAAGACTTTATGAGAATAAAAAATGATAAGCAAAGGCAACATTTTTCATACTGAAGTCGAATTAGACAATGCCAAAAGATTAAGTGGTACCCAAAAAGTAAAATTGACATAGAATTTTTAGGGTGTGTTGAGTGCTCAACAAATGACGATTTACTGGGCGAAAGCAAAATCTCTGTTCTTCCTTCATGCTCGGCTGATATGAAAGTTGGTGGAGAACTTAACTGGTTTTAAATCAGAGCCTCTTTTACCTTTGCATTTGAAATTCTTTGGTTGATGCTTATGGGTCTGCTTATGGGTTTTTTAACCTTTATTCCTCCTTCATTGCCTGTAACCTTGACTCATGCCCTCTTTTGACAAAAATCTAGTCAAGTATTCACTGACAATAATCCTTTAGTTACCTTTAATTACTTTCTATGGTGTTGCTCCACTCCTAGCAAGCATTCATAGACCTGATAGAGTCACCCTGACATCAAAAACCTTTCACTTCTACCAGGGAGCATCCATATCCCCGACGAAGTTGTCTACATAACCTCTCCCACTGTTCACTCATTTTGGTATAGTTAAATTTTATTTCAACAGAATGCCCTGAGTGAGTGAGAGAGGATGACGTCTGTTTAATTTGCAAAGTGAGTTGGTTAAGGTGAATTCTTTACTAGATTTTCCTTCGGGGTTCATGTAGTCCTTTTCAAATTTCCTTCTTTCCCTTAAAGTCTTACCAAACCACTAAGCAGACACTTCTGACATTTCTCCAAAGTTGTTCATTTGTGCAGGTTAGATAGAGGACCCCTCAAAGAAACTACGAGTTCCTTGGTGCTTCTTGTGTTGTATGTGAGCGATGAGATTGGAATAGAGCTCGCTATGTTGCATGATTTGAGGTCAACCATTGTCTTGCTAAAAATGACCCTCAAAAGTGCAGAAGTACAAAATCAAAAAGAAAAATAAAAGCAATTCGCAAAAGAGCTATCTAAAACCAAAATCAGGAAAACAACATACAAATTTTTTTATTTTTTTTTTCTATGTCGCATGATTTGAGGTCAACCATTGTCTTGCTAAACACAACCCTCAAAAGTGCGGAAGTACAAAAGAAAAAATAAAAATAAAAGCAATTCGCAAAAGACCTATCTAAAACCAAAATTATGAAAAAACATACAAACAAAAGTTTTTATTTTTTTATTTTTATTGGAAATATTGTTTTAGGGCTTGGCCATTGACTAGGAGGGCGTCAGGTTCCCCCCTCGAATTCTGTAACCGATAAGTGTCTACCCCAATATTCTTAGCCACCTGGAAAGGTCTGAACCATAGATTCTGAAACTTAGAATGTTTTCCTTTAAGCTTGTTTACTCTGTCCTATTTCAAGACTAGGTCTCCTACTTTAAAATTCTTTTCTTTAGCCTTATGATTATCAAACCATATTTTCACTATTTGTTGGTGGGATATGAATCTTGAATTAGATTTTTCCCCTTCTTATTCTATCATGAGAAGAGTGTCAATTCTTTGTTGTATAATTGATGAAGGCTCCCCTCTAGAATCTTGGGCAAGTTGAAAAGATGGAAGATAAAGACCGTTCGGGAGAATAGCCTCTTGTCCGTATACCGGAAAGTACGGGGAATTTCCTATAGCTTCCTTGGGTGTCACTCTATCTTCCCATAAAGAGTTATGGAGTATATTATGCCAATTCCTTTGGTTATCTGCAACCATTGTCTTCAATATTCTCACCAGGTTCTTATTGGTTGATTTAGCCACTCCGTTTCCCCATGGATAATAATTTGCAGAGTTCCTAATTATGATTCCTTTGTCTAGAGAAAACTTTGTCAATAGGGTGAAAGAAAAATAAGCTTCATTATAAAAAACTAGGATAGAAGGGACACCAACCCTTGTGATCAACTTTTGTTCTATGAATTGGATTACCACCTTCTCGTTTACATGGGTCAGAGGGATGGCCTCTGCCAATTTCGTGAAATAATCGGTGGCAGTAAGTATATACCTATGTCATTTTGAAGAGCTTGGTGTAATATCTCCTATGATATCTCCCCATTTCTTAAAAGGCCTAGAAACAGTCAGAGGTTGGAGTGGGACTACTACTCTCTTCTCTCTCCCAACGCTTATTTGACAAGTTTTGCAATTTCTAGTGTAAGTGTGAGTGTCTTTGAACAAGGTGGGCCAGTAATAACCAGCTCTCAATATCTTATGAGCGGTGGTGTTTCCTGCAAAATTTCCACCGATAGGGCCATCATGGAATTCCTTCAGAACTTTGTCTGCATCTTCACGTTTGATACATCTTAATATTACCTCGTCATAATTAACCCGAAAGAGTACCGAATTTATGATGCGATATTGTGCAGATTTTAACCTGAGAGCTCTCCTTTTCCTAGGATTGAGATTTTATGGGCAAGTCCCATGGTGCAAGAGATAGGTCAAATTCTCATACCAAGACTCTGGCCCTAGGGAAATGTATGAAGCTTCACCACACCATAATTCCATTTCATTCTCCCATCTAGAATATTCATTTACTTGGTCCTAGGATTTAGCTACAAGTTTTCACAACCCTTGCCCTTTAACTAGTTTGGCAGGTTTTATATCTAGATCAAATTCTTGGACCACTGCCATCCAGTTCCCTCTTATTTCCCCCATCTCTTGTTGAGTAAACAAGGATCAGACCATAGGGTGAGGCACAATCACTTTGGTGTCGTTATTGAGGATGTAAGACCTGAAGTGCTTTACTTTCTTATATACCGCATAGACATGTTTATAAACAACAGGATAATTAAGTTCAACTCCTTGGAGGTTAGTGCTCATGAACGACACCGGATCCTCATTGTTGTCATCATCCTTTTGAGTCAATACTGCAGCTAATGATTGGTCGGAGGTGAAATTATAGAGGAAGAAATATCTATTGAAATCGAGACTTCGTAACACGAGGGCTTGAGATATAACAGTTTTAATATTGATTAAAGCATCTTTTCGTTCATTGTCCCACTTAAATTCAACATATTTTCGGATCATTTCTTGTAAGGGTTTGATAGTTTCTGCGAAATCGGGAGTGAATTTCCTTACAAAATTGATTTGCCTGAAGAAAGATTGCATAGCTTTCTTGTTGTGAGGCAATGAGAGTTGAGCTATGGCCTTACTCCTTTATGGGTCTATGCGAATTCCTGCTTGAGATATGATGAGGCCTAACATCTTACCTTCCTCAATGCCGAAAATAGTTTTCTTGGGATTTAAGGATACACTGTATTTCCTACACCTTTCGAAAATTTGAGTTAAGTGTTGGATGTGATCTTCTCTATTCTTTGAATAAACAATTATGTCATCTAGATACACTACCACACAATTTTTTATTAGTCCCCGAAACACTACGTCCATTTCCCTTTGGAAGGTCTCCCCTGCGTTGATTAACCCAAAGGGCATGTGTTTATAAGTGAAGGTTCCCCACTTAGTTCAAAAGGTAGTTTTCAAATGATCTTCCTCTGAAACCAGGACTGGGTTGTAACCTGAGAAACCGTCCAGTAAAGAGAAGATCTCCAAACCAAAAATGGCCTGGAGGAGTTGTTCCATTAATGGGACTAGGTAATTGTCCTTTTCTGAAGCTCTGTTGAGGTTCCTAAAATCTACGCATAAGTGAATTTCTCCAGACTTTTTCGTCACAGGAGATTTTCTACCCACACGGAATGCCTAACCTGGAAGATGATTTTGGCATCTAAAAGTTTCTTCAATTCCTGATACATTAGAGGTTCTAGGGAAGGGTGATACTCTCAGAGCTTTTGCTGGAAGGGTTTCATTTCGGGATTTAACGGGATAGTGTGTTGAATGATACGGGTGTCATAAGTTTTTAGATCTCAGTAGGACCATGCAAAGATATCTTGATATTGTCTGAACAGTTTGAGATAAGCCTTTATTTCCTCTTTAGATATAGTCTTTCCGAGATTCACATTCTTTGGGTTTTCTGGGGTTCCAAGATTTATAGTTTCATGCAGGGGACAGGAGCTATCGATCTTTGCATTTTTAGGCCCCTTAAATCGCTCTTTTAGGTAAAAAAGATTTTCTAAGTTAGATATCCCCTTCAGGATTGTGTGAGACTTTGATTTTTCAGTTGGTTGACCTATCTAGGGATCAATTTCTATTGATTTTTCATGGAATACTTCATCATCAATAAATAAATCTTTGAAATTACCTTGGTTAGTTAGAAATTTTATGATTTGTTCATCCCCTTCAAAGACTTTCCAATTAGAAATATTGTTGGGCACCGATGGTTTGTAGAGTAGTTCCATAGTGAATCGGGAGGCTTCATAATCTTCTAGAGGTGAAAGCCTTGAAGCAGATGTGTCCAGGGAATCAGCAAGAATATTCTTTTCTCTGGGAATCACGATGATATTGAAAGCTTCAAAATTCTCTATTAACCTATGCACTTCCTATTGATAATTATTTAAGAGAGGGGAGTTGCAATGTATAGTATTCCTTACTTGTCTAACAATAATCTACGAGTCTCTGAAAACCTTCAATTCTTTGACGTTTAAGTCTATGGATTTCTTTAACCCTTGTACTAGAGCTTCATACTCAGCAGTGTTGTCTGTGCATTCAAATTCAAGTCTATGGGATAGAAAATGGCGTTTACCTTTTGGATCAATGAGGATAGACCCTGCCCCAGATCCTTCCTACGACTTAGATCCATCAAAGTACATGGTCAAAATTTGTGAGTGTATGTTATCTGTTTCTTTTTTCGTATTAATTTCTTGCTCTCCTATATTTTGTTCCGTGGTTTCTAGCACAAGTATTTGACAGAGGAGAGTTTCCTTTGTCGAAATCGGCGATTTCTCATGAAACACCATTTTGGAGTTCTGAGTGAGAGGAACATCATATGGAAGAGAGGAGAAGTTCCTGAAGTAGGAATCACAGGAATAATTGCCTAGCATGGGGAAATCTGTCGATGAGGGTTCATTCAGGGTTTCTAGATCAGTGACCATGTGTTTTAGGTATCTCATCCTATTGATTCTGATCATATTCTTGTATCCCTTCAGTGGTAGCCAAAGGTTTTCCTAGTCTGTTCTAAAGTACCCGTTTAACTTCTCAGACCAATCTTGACTTAGTAATAACCAATAGGCCTTTGGGATGTCTACTATAATGATGTCAATCACTTGCACAAACTTAGGATGTGACTCTATCCTGATCATTACATCTTTGAGTTCCCCCATGACTTTGACTTGGGTTTTGTCTAGTTGTATTACATGTTTATCACTCTTGAGAGGAACTGCATTTAGTTTTTTGAAAATAGACAAAGGCATAATGTTGGACGATGCTCCTGAATCTACCAAACAATTGTGGAGGTTCCTGTTGAAAACTTCAAACGTTAAAAGGAACGGTGGGACAAAAGGCTTTCCCTTCTTATCTTCCGAACATGTATTCACAGTTGGTTTATTTACTAGATCTGCGGAAGTTATATTTCTTTGTTGTTCATTGCTTGTCATAGGGTTTTCTACTGATTTCAAAGCTTGTAGAAGAAAGTCCTTTTGTTGGGGGATTCTACATATGTCCATAACTGATATATTAGCCTTCAACTTCTTCGAATATTCAACTATGTTGTACTCTATTTTTGGCAAATACCGGGTATGGATGCTTATAGGGTTTTTACAGGGAGAAAAGGGTTATTTCGGGGGATCGGGAGTTGTCTTACTCCTCGATGTTTGGGTAATAGGAGGATCTTTTGAGCCAGGTGGACCCTTACTTCTTGTTTGCACAACTAATACCTCTGAGGGTGGTCCTTGAGACTCAAACAAGTCGTCGGAAGGCATGATTAGGTCAGGATCCCATATCAACATGGTTGTATCTTGTGGTGGATCGATCTCTTCCTGATCAACAACATTCACAACTCACTTGCTTGGTTGTTCAATTAGGGGGACTTCATCGAGAAACCTATTGGCCATCAAATTCATGGCATGCACCCATTGAGGGTAGTCTCTTTCAGAGTGGTTTTCCTGGTGATAAGCATAGAAAGATTCAGATGCTACACTTCCTAGATCGATATTTAAGTTAGTCGGGGGAGGTTCAATAGCTTTGAATGGTGGGCATAGATGATTTTAGGGGCTAAATTTCGCTCATGGGATAATTTTCCATGGTTTTTCCAAAAACGAGATTCGCTATTTTAAAAATGATTCGCCCAAATTCTATAGGATAAAATTATTTTACCTTAAAAATCGCCAAATTTTTATAAAAATTATATAAAATACTTAGAAATTTGAATATTTTAAAAAAAATATCGCCAAACATTTATAGTTGACATATGAAGGATTAGTAATATTCGCTAAGGTTTCTACATTTTAAAATAAATTTCCATCCTTAAAATCATCCCTGATGGTGGGTTCCTTTTAAATAAAGGCTTATAGGGCCTTTGGCCCTGGTTTCCTTCCCCTGTGTTTCTCTTCATGTCTATGATCTCATTTGATAATTTCTTAACCATGCGTTGTATATATTCTATGTCTCCATTACCCTTTTCGGGAGCTTGTTCTTCTTGTTTCCAGGGCGGTCTAGTCAAAAGGAGTCCTCTCCTGGGAGGAGATTGAACTTGTTTCTTAACTAAAGAGACTTGGCCTTCCTTACACCCTTTCATATGGAATTCTATCGTTTTAGCTTCTTCAAAATGCTCAGCTAAGGTTCTTTTGGAAACCCTCTTCACAAACATGGAAATAGAAGCTGGGAGTGCATTATCATATACTTCGATTTGCAACTCCTGAGTTGGTTTGGCTTCGGGCTGAAATTTGTTTAAGATGGTTGTGAATCTTTGATTGAAATATTTAACCTTCTCTTTCGAACTCATGGTGGATGCGAACAATTCAGCCATCAGAGCTCCTGTAGTGGTTTCTTCGACAAATTTATCTAAAAAATCATTTTGAAACTTTGTCCAGTTGGTTATGGATCCTATAGGTAGGTTAAAATACTATGTGGAGGTTAAGTTCTCAAAAGTGTAGGGGAAAATAATACAGACTACTTCTTCATGTTGGATGTTCATAAGTCTAATTGCTAGTATAAACTTCTTGATATGATCTTCAGGCAATCCTGAGGTTTCTGGGTCGAACTTAGGAAGTAACTTCTCTGGATGTTAGGGAAGGTTATGGACTAGTCCCAGAAGGGCCAGAGTGTCTCTAGCCAACCAGGGTTGATTGTTCAGTGGTGGGTTTACCCTTTCTTCATTATGGTCGTTGTTTCCTTCCATATCTTCAGATTTTGAGTTAAACTCCTCCTCTTCCAAAAAATCGTTTGGTTCAGAGACATCGCTGGATGGCGTTTCGGGTATCAAATCAATAGGATCTTGGATTTCGGTGATTGTGAAATCTATTAAGTCTTCCATCGAGTGCACAAAAACCTCGTCGGGGTTACTAAACACTGCTCTTCTTTGTTTTTTTTTTCAAGGAAGTATCAGAGTTAAGGACAACGCATCGATCTGTCGGGCGTACACTCTTCTGATTCTTCTGAATTGATTTACTTCCTTGTGAGGAAAAGCGTAAGGTATCTTAGGGAACAATTGTTCTTCCTCGGGTTGGGGTGAATCACTCTTTTCAGGAGTACTCAGTGTGTGTGGGTTTTCTTGGGAATGACTAGCCATGCATGTGGGTTGTTTTGAATCTATATGTTGTCTGAAATCTTACATGAAATATATATTCAACCATTCATTCTTTAGGCCCTCCTTCTAGCACCAATTCTGTTGATGGGTCTTAGATCCATTAATTCAACAGTAGGAACCAAACCTGCCACCGAGGCCCAATTATACTTTTCAGCGTTTAATAGTGGAATGGTTCTCCAAATCTTGCGATCTGACCAATTAATCAATGGGATTTATGTTTTCCTATGAAGGTGTCTCCTTCAGTTCAAACTTTATCCTTTTGTATTTTCTTTCAGGTGAGACCAATATAAGATTGTAGGTTAGTATAAACCATCTTGGCAACAAAACAAGAAAGATTCTAACTATTGGAGAAGAGGATGAGCTTGGGCTAACCCGTTGCTCAAACATACAGACGACAATTCTATACCACAGGCCTAGTACTAATACGCTAACCATGTGAGCATCCAATTACTATATGAGATAAATAATTATCATAAATAAAACACATATGTGATAAGAAAAATGGCAGGGAAAATAATTCACCTACTGTAATCATCCATCACATAATAACACAACGATTCATCTTCATCATTAAAGAAAAGAACAACAAAGCATTGCACCAAATAACTTGACAATAGATTTGATAGCTCTTACTTGTTACATCCATTCATGAAACGAGATAGGAAATAGTTCTTCTCCATGCCCAATCACACATGCATTTGATGAAAATAACTTGTCTCTAGTCTAAAAGGACTTCTCAATTAAAGGGAGCTTCAAAATAATTCTTAACAACCAGAAAGAAAGAGTTTTTGCAACAACCATCAACCCTCGACTAATTGGTCGATGTTCTTATTTATAACATAAAATGCAACTGAAAACAACGACTAAGTGTAGTTTAAACAAAACAAAATTTGCCACATGGCGTCGTCTTCTAACAGTTTCTTTAACAATCAACTCAAGATATCACTTGAAATGGTGAATTTTCTCGTACTCAAACTAACTGATGAACAACTCCTCACAGGTTTGGGCCCATGGAAATTTGTGTTGTTCCATTGGAGCGATATAAATTCCTCTGACCTCCACCACATGCACCCGGTACTTAACCAGACTGATTTTTAATTACTGTAGCAACATCTGATCTCTGATCGGATGTTCCATAAATCGTTGCACTTGTCTGGGTGCTATGTCGGTCACCTTCACTCACTCTTCGACCCATAATAAATCTTGCTTAGTATGGGATTCAACTACATCTCACAAGTCGACGAGGTCATCAGGGGTGTCGAACTCGAGGGTCCGATCTCCTTTACTTCTTTCGCTAATGTTGACTCAGCTCCTTTCAAACTTGACTTATTTTCTTGAATCTCCCGACGAGGCTCCCAATCCATTCTAGCTCAACACTCGGAGGCATCTCTCCTGCAATTGAAATTAAAATCGTTTAGAGACTTTGTATAGAATCACCTGACAAAAACATACGTATAAAGTGTAAACGTAAAAAATTCAGATAGGTACATACCTGTAAATCTTTCTAATCCTGGTTGTTTGATACTTACGTGATTCCTGCAATCTTTCGAATTGTTCGCCTATCCTTTTTGTTAGCAACGCTAATTTTTTCCTGGTGAGGGCAGGTTACATCCGCGTGCCACAACATGAACAGGTCAAGTATAGAAGAGAATGAAATTTGAATTTATATCAGTGGTCGGTTAGCCATTAGAGTCGGGAAAGGATGTTAGGGCCAAATATGTGTTGAAAGTACAAGTAAGTTCCAAAAGGGTTGGATCCTGTCATAAGGGAAGTTGTTGCAGGTTTCGAGTCGAGGCTAGTTGTCTAAACATAAGTCATGATGGTAAGTGAATCGACCATTATCAGGTCATCATGAAGGTTCAAAAGATAAAAAATCATGACGCTCACATCATATATGCCCTGCAACACTTAATGACCGTACCTTGCACGCCTTGGAATGTACTCGTCGCGTGGATGTGCCACAGGAAATATTTAGTTTTCTTCAAAACATCTAGTCACCATGAATTTAGTGTTCCCCGACACGTTTCCACTCACTGCACCTTGGGTTATCAATTCTGGATCGTTTTGCATGCATTCTACTTACTAGTTGAGCTTATACATTTTTGATAATTCATCTCGCGAGCCCGAAGTGATCAAGTTTTTTATACTTCGGGCCTTCGTCGAATTCCCTGTGTATGACGGATACAAGCTATATCATGGGAAACTCTCAAAATGTGCAAAAGGGTACGTGAAACAGGAGAAGCGCCAGGCTTGAACCCCAATGGGACTGGGATTCGTTCTTACTTGTAGAAGGAAACCCCAAGGTTTCAAAGGGGAAATTATATCTGTGTGTGGAAACGATGATATCACACCTTGAGAAGGCTGATGTGGAACAAGTCGCACTGGAGAGAAGAGTGTTGGAAGACATGTCTCCCTCATAGCGGATACCCCGGAAAAGAGGTCGGTCGAGGAAAAACAAGGAAACTGGGGAGACTGAGGCCTTAAGTGAGATGCACGCAAGATCGATATCCGAGAAACTCCTTATGCACGTTATTCGGCTGGAGCCTATCAAAGGCATTTGTTGGGAAAGCGCGAGCAGGACAAGGGGAACGAATGCCACGGGCGCTAACGTTCGAGGGCTGACTCAACAGCTGAAACATGCACAAATATCACTCACTGAACTCTATCAGGAGAACAAAGAATTAATATGACAATTGGTGGAAAGAACCCCTGAAGTGCCAGCATCGCAAGGCTGTGACAGGAACATGAAATGGCTAAAAAGGTAGCTTTGGGAAGCGCAGGATACAATCGTGTAGCTGTGCGAAGCACAAAGGGCGTCGGAAGAAAAGAGAACCTGTTTCCTAGATTCTAGGGATAGTAACTAGGGAGTGGGGGAAACCAAGTGATGTGCTTACCTATAAATCTCAAGTTTTCAAGGTAGCCTAGATTGATTGGCCACATAGCGTCGGTAATGTCTGTTGTATGTATTTTGAGCTCATTCGACCTATAATGTAAAAGTCATGTGACATTAATGGAAGAATCCTATTTATAGAAGTTGAATGCATTATCTTCTTGTTTGTATATGAATTCCCTGTGTGTTTGGTCCACATATTTTCCTGTCTTATTTGGAACATACTTTTGCATTATTCGGAAAAACCATATTTATTCTAAGGTAACCTAGAATTCATGCTTAGTGGCACTGTCACGATACAACTGGTTTGGGACATATGACATCGAAGACCGGTGACCTATCTTGCGGGTAATAGTTGGGCTCAGAACGTTGTTCAAAATGTGCGATCTAAGCTAAACCTAGGATTGTCGATGCCGAAAAGGCACTAGGGAATCGACGCTCAGGGAAACTTATTATGTTATCTACAGATTTACTTTCTCAAAAACTCACTGATGCTGAAATGCTTCGGGAATCGGCCATCGATGATTCCTTTCTTTCTATTCTAACGTTTACTCCCTTTGCCTTTCACCGATGTCGAATGAGATCGACTATCGGCGGCTTCCTTGTGTATGTTTGTCGTGAAAGAAAAATCTCTTTTGTTGGCGCCGACAAAGATCGAAGATCGATGACCTCGGTTTTCTCGAGTGATTTTATTTCATCTTCAATTCTTCCGGGTGCCGAATTTTGGACGCGTCGGGTGAATATTTTAGCGGTTGATTCTTTAATTAAATGTTAGTCCTTTAAGTTATGGTGATTTTCACATGTTCAAGAAAACTTTTAAATACTTAATGAGAATAAAAAATGATAATCAAAGGCAACATTTTTCATACTGAAGTCGAATTAGACAATGCCAAAAGATTAAGTGGTACCCAAAAAGTAAAATTGACATAGACTTTTTAGGGTGTGTTGAGTGCTCAACAGGTCCTTAGGGTTCCCCCCGACTACTCATCTACTCGAAATGAAAACCTAATGGCTACCTAAGTTCAGTTACATTCAAGGCTAGGAGTGAAATTCCCAGATCACTCATGATCATTAGCTTCCAAACGCTTGATCTTCTTTTGTTTTTCCAATCAGCTCCAAAAGGTTCGCAGTAATTCCCAACGTTTAAGATTCCAAAATGATCCCCAGTTATTGAGTTGTCCTTCCATGTGTGCTTGCCGACGATGCTCCTGCATCATACTCTCGTAGACAAAAAATTATGGACTCTTGTCCATGAGCTCCTGCACCGACTTTCCATGCTTCTGGATATCAACTTCATTTTCCCAACTAGCATATTCTATTGGGTGTCCCTTCCACTTGACCAGATATTCAAAATGGTTCTTCCTCCCGGTCTTATTTCCAATCGTCTGATCAATGATATTCTCCATCTGTGGTTTTTCTGTTATTGGTATTTGTTTCTCCCACTGAATCTTCTCTTGAACTTCTTATCCCTCTGATTCATATTCCTTGTAAGGGTACAGGTCTGAAATGTTGAATATGGGTGATATGCCCACATCATCTGGAAGCTCAATCTCATAGGCGTTTTCACCAAACTTCCTTAATATCTTACATGGCCCTATCTTATTCATCTTCAACTTGTTATATGTTCCCCTAGGGAAACTTTCTTTCCTGAGATGTGCCAGAACCTGATATCCTACTTCAAATTGAAGCTCTCTGTGATGTTGATCAACTTTCCTCTTGTACTCTTGGTTAGAGCTCTACAACTATACTATGATCTGGTTATGGAGCTTCTGCATTTTTGCAGCAAAATATTCTGCTCCAACGCTTATGATCTCACTTTGTTCCAAGACTCTCAACTCAGATACTCCCCTAGGTTGCATTCCATACAATATTTGGAATGTGATCTTTCCAGTGATCCTGTTGGGTGAGTCATTGTATGAAAATTCTTCTTGTGGCAGAATCGGATCCCACTGATTATGATGCTCAATGACCAGACTCCTCAATAAGTTTCCCAAACTTATGTTCAACACCTCAAGCTGCCTATCTGTCTAAGGGTGATAAGCTGAGTTGAAGGACAAATCTGTCCCCAACTTCTTCCACAGTGTTCTCCAAAAATGACCAATAAATTTTGTGTCTCTGTCTGAGACAATGCTCCTGGGTAGTTCGTGAAGTCTCACAAATTCCTTTAAAAATAGATTTGCAACATGTGTTCTGTCACTGGTATTCTGGCGTGGGATAAAGTGTGCCATATTTGAAAACCTATCCACCACCACAAATATGGAATCACATCCTCTTTGCGTTCTTGGCAGTCCCAACACAAAATCCATGTTTATTGCATCCCAAGGCCTCTCTGGTATTGGAAATGGTTGATACAATCCAGTGTTTTGTCTTTTTCCTTTTGCATGTTGGCAAATTTTGCATCTGTTCACAAACTTTATCACTTATTTTCTCATACCTGGCCAATAGTATGAACTGCTCAATTGTGCAAATGTCTTATCATGGCCGAAATGTCCAGCCAATCCCCCACTATACTTTTCCTTCAAAAGGTTATCCCTCATTAAGCATTTTGGTATGCACAACTGATTTCCCTTGAACAACAATCACTCTTAATTCATATACTCTGTCCACTGGCTCCTGTCTCTCAGCACAGGATTCACACATGCTTTGTATGCTTCCTTGAAGTCTGGATCATCACGATACATATCCTTAAGGTGTTCAAACACCAAGGTCTTCACCTGAAACTCTTGCAGAATCAAACATCTCCTGCTCAATGCATCAACAACTTTGTTAGCATTCCCAACAATATGTTTTATGACAAAAGTAAAATTCTGCATAAATTCAATCCACTTTGCATGCCTTTGATTCAATTTTTCCTGTCTGGTTATGAATTGTAAAGCTTGGTTGTCTCTATGCAAGACAAATTCCTGTGGAACAAGGTAATGTCTCCATTTCTTCAAGGCTTGAATTATGGCATAAAACTCCTTATCATATGTGGAGTGTTTTCTCTTAGTCTCATTCAACTTCTCACTGAAATAGGCAACCGGTCTATTGTCCTGGCTCAAAACTGCTCCAATTGCAACTCCACTTGCATCACATCTCACTTGAAATGTATTTCCAAAATTTGGTAAGATCAGAATTGTTCATTTTGTTATTTTCTCCTTCAATATATTGAAGCTCCTCTTAGCCTCCTTTGTCCATAGAAACTTTCTAATCCATGGAAGCTTCTTACCTCAAACATACTCCTTGGTGATGGCCATTCTTTGATTTCTTTCACCTTCTCTGGATCCATCTTCAATTCATTTGAAGAGATCACAAAACCCAAGTAAATGAGTTATGTCTTCATAAAAGATGGCTTCTTCAGATTTATCATCAACTTCTCTTGTTGTAGTCTCCTCATCACTAGTGTTAGGTGTCTCAAATGCTCATCTTTAGTCCTACTAAAGATCAGTATATCGTCCAGATACACAACAACAAACTTGACAATGAAATCTTTCAGTATTTCATCCATCAACCTTATAAAAGTACTCAATGCATTTGTTAAGACAAATGGAATAGCAAGCCACTCATAAAAACCTTCATTTGTCTTAAAGGTTGTTTTCCATTCATCACCTTCTCTCATCCTTATCTGGTGATATCCACTTTTCAAATCTATCTTAAAAAATGAATTTTCTCCACTTAAAAAATCCATTAAGTCATCCATTCTTGGCAAAGGAAATATATACATGATGGTGATCTTGTTAATGGCTCTTGATTCTGTACACATTCTCCATCCTACATCCTTCTTTGGACTCAACACAGTTGGTACTACACATGGACTCAAGCTCTCTCTGACCAATTCCATGTCTAACAATTCTTGGACTTGGTTCTTTACCTCCTCATTCTCTTGAGGTGTTAATCAGTATGTTGCTTTGTTTGGAATACTTGCTCCTGGTATCAAATCAATATGATGGATGATACTTCTGATGGGTGGCAATGAGTTAGGCAACTCATCCAACACTATGTCAGCAAAATATCCAACAATTCCTGAACTTCTTCAGTTAAATCATCCATCGAAGTACTTGTAAGGATAACTCTAGGTTTACTCACCACAACAAACTGCATCTATTGTTCTTTCTTAATTTATTTCAGGAGTTCCTTCCCACTTATGAGAACTATGCTTGTGTTGGCTTCCTTTTTCACTTTGTTCTCCTCTATTGGCAGCAACATGTGCGTCCTACCATTCTTCTCCAAGGTGTGTGTATTCTTCCTCCCATCATGAATGACATTCCTGTCAAACTACCATGGTATTCCCAACAAAATATGGCATACATCCATGGGATTTACATCACATAGAATTTCATCTCTATATCCTCCTATCTTAAATTCAAACAAGAATTGTTTAGTAACCATTACCTAGTGTCCTTTATGCAACCATGAGACTTTGTATGGTTTCGGGTGTGCAATTGTCTCCAGCTCCAATTTCTCCACCATGTCTATGTATACTAGGTTATCAGTGTTCCCACTGTCGATTATCACCTTGCATACTCTATCTTTAGTTTTGCAAGCTGTCTTGAATAGACTATTCCTTTGCACTGGATTTTCAACTTCTACCTCAGGTTTTAAGAGAGCCTTTCTCAACATCAGGGATGTTCCATCCTCTGCTCCTTCTGCTTCAACATTCCTTCTTTGTTCTTTCGAAATGTGAGCTTCACCTCCTCCTTATTTCTTTTTCTCGGGACATTCCCAAGACATGTGCCCTATCTTTCCACAGGCATAACACCTTACTTCTCATATGCTTCTTCCTCTTCCTCTAGAAGAACTTCTTCCACCAACTTGTCTTCCTCGAGAACTTCCTCCTCTTTCCGAGTGACTATGTGGTTTCTCAGTCTCGTCTTTGGATTTATGTGCCTTGTCATGGGAAACTCCCTTGCCTTTGTTCAGGACTGGGCTTTTACCTCTGCCTTGTTGGCTTTTTTTTCTGGTAAACTTCTCCTTTGCCTTCAGTGAAAACTAATAAGAATCCTCCACTGTCCTCACTGACATCATGATGATCTCATCCTAGATTTCATACCTCGGGCCATTTATATACCTAGAAAATTTTTCTTCATCTTTCTCTCTTTGTCCAGTTCTGACGTTCAACTTGTAGAACTCCTCTGTGTACTCCTTAACTTTCATACCTTTATGTCTCAGGTTCTGCAACTTCCTGAACAGATTGATATGATAATATTTGGACATGAATTTAGCCTTCATCTTGTCTACCATTCTATCTCAATTCTTTATATTCTGTTTTCCTTTGATTCTCCTCTCAACCTGCAGTTCATCCCACCACAGTGTTGCATGTCCTTTTAGCCAGGTGACATCATGTCTCACCCTTTTCTCCTCATCAAAATCTTCATAGTTGAAATATTTGTCCATGGATCTTATCCAATCCAACAGTTATTCAACATCCAAATTTCCTTCATACATTGAGACCTCTATCTTGGATCTAGCTCTCAATCTAATAACTGCTCGTAGCAAGCGTTCTTCGACAAAAATTTCCCCTGCAGCTTCTTCGAATTCTACTTCTTCACTCTCTGCATCGATGATGTCTCACATAGAGAGTACAACTTTGATTTCTTTTGTCTCCTCTCTTTTTCCTACTGTCTGCAAGAAAAACTTCATCTCTCATACCACTTGATGCAACCCCCCCTTCTCTCCTAAGGGTTACGCGACCTCCCAGTCAAGGATCTTCAAATCCGAGCCGAATTGGCTCTCTGAGACCTTAATGGTCTCACTTGCAAATTAACACAGGTCCTCTCAGTCCTCTGGTGTAGATTCTATGGCACCCGTGACCTCTTTCCGCAACTGCTGAACTCTCAGGTTTGAGGTACTAGCTCTTTTCTCGTTAGCCCCTTGTCACATGTGACCTCGGGCTAGGTCCTTACATAAACGCACAATTGCGGGCACGCCCAAGATTGGTTTGGGATCAACCGCTTTTCTCCCCGTAATTTACCCCCACTTGCCATGTACCTCTTTACTGATACCGTGGTTTTGATTGTAGCCCGCCCTCATAATTTTAACATCTGGGCACTTTCTGGCCCCGCAATCAAGCGTGACTGTCGATCTTATGATCTTGAAGGTGCTTCTGGACTTACGGCTGAGATCTGCCTCTCCAAAACCAACGATTCAGATATAATTCTCACAAATCGAGCGGTTGATATTTACTTTGAGTCTTTACCCAGATCCCACGGATTTATGCCACCTGCCCTCTGGATCAGACGATTGACATTTACTTTGGGTATTTATCCAGGATCCACATATCCATGCCACCTGTTATTCAGATCTGACGGTTCAGGCCTACTTCGGATGATCTGACGCTTGAGATTTACTTCAGAGGATCGGACGGTTGAGATTTACTTCAAACGATCGGGCGATCCCAAATTACTTCAGGACTTCAAAACTTTGGCAAGTTCCCTCTCTTGCGTGTGAAAAATGCTAAGGCTCACGCACCTTGATTTTATCGGACAGTTGTTGGCCCTCTAAATCGGTGATCCAATGACCACTATCGCTCTCCCTCCTAAGCTTCTGAATCCCTTTGACTTAGAAGATTTTATAAGTATCCAAAGGCCTTGGCCTTTGTTCCTCTTACGATTTCGTCTCTTGGACCTTGTCTGCACTTCTGGAAAGAGTTATCCCTTCTGAGATTTCCTCAATGGACTTTGACTTCACCCTGGCACACACTTGACCTCTGCATGCAAACTTTCACTGGTTCTCCCTGAGTTTTCAACTTACTCAGTCTCTAAGGGACTCAACCAATCTACATCTTTCAAAGGACTTTCTGGTACCCTCCTGGCACATTCTATGCTCGATCTCCTGAGATATCAAACTTGAAACAAGTTTGCCTCTATGCACACTCCTTGCGCTTAGTATGCACACTATGCATACAAAATTTCCATGCTATCTCTTCTGAGATTTAAGTCGAAAAAGACTCTCTTACACGCACTCCTTGCGTTCAATATGCACTCCTTGCATAACTTACAGAAGAGAACAATTGAAACTTATACTAACATCTTACAGTTTCAGATACTCAAAACGAAAAACTCATTCATTCATGAAAATAACAATAACAGAGAATTGAAAACAGTAACAACACTATGCATTTGGATCAATTTTCCTCTGTTATATTCATTCAAAAGTAAATGGCTACAACTATGATCAAAACTACAACTAAAACTCAGAAATTTCCTACTAACTCGCAGCAGCCTCATTTGGGCGTACAAAACCTCTATTTATCTCAGAGGGTCCTTAGGGTTTCCCTCGACTACTCGTCTACTAGAAACAAAAACGTAACTGCTACCTATGTTCGGTTACATTTAAGGCTAGGAGTGAAACTCCCAGATCACTCGTGATCACCAGCTTCCAAATGCTTGATCTTCTTCCGTTTTTCCAATCAGCTCCAAAATATTCATAGTAACTCCCAGCTTTTCAGATTCTGAAATGATCCCCAGTTGCTGAGTTGTCCTGCCACGTGTTCTTGCTGACGATTCTCCTGCATCAGCATACATGTCTATAGCCATCTCGTTGATCTCTTCCCTAACCTTCTCGGTGCATATCTTGAATTCTTTGAGGCTTCCCTTATATTTCGTCTCCCTCCTAACTTCCTCCTCCAACTCTCTAATCCAATCATCCTTCTCTTTATTTTCACGGACTAGATCCTTGAGAGTTTTTTCCGTTTCCAAGGTGAAGGCGGTGCAGATAGATGTGATAGAGAACGGGTATTTCTGATGTCCTTTTTCACCAGAGTCTCTATGAAAACTGGTAAGGGGCTACCTCTGGTGATTGGGATATTTCTAGTTTGTTGCTGCACAATTCTGCCAGTGGCTTTGTCGAATCAAAATTTATTTAGATTTTCCACCTTGTAGGGATTATAGGGTGTGTAAATCCCCAACTTGAGTTCACCAACTGGGAGGTAACCACCAGTGAGAGGAAATTCTATTGATGGTCCTGGAATTTCAGTTTCCATGGGAGAAGTATCATTGTTCAGTGTGTCTTCATCATGTTTCCTTTGATCCTCTTAAATTTCTTTTGTTGTTTCCTCATCTATTACTCTTTTCTCAACTGCTGCCATCGTTGTTGTTGTCTCTGTCATTGTTGTTGCTACTATTGCTATTGTTGCTAATCCCATTGATGTTTCTTCTTCTCCTGCTACTATGGATTTGGATTCCTCTTCTTGTCTTTTATGTTCGGTCATGTCCTCCTTCTTCTTCTGTACCTTTTATTTCTTTTTCTCATTTCTTATTCGTAGATACCTCCTCGATCTCTTTCTGTTTTCTATGTTCATCCTCTTCAACTTATTTTTTCTTGTTGTTTGCCTCAGTCTCAACTTATGCATTGGATTTTATTTTCCTCTCTTCTTCTGATGTTGCCTCTGATTCAAAGGTTGAAGTCGTAGTTGTGGTTTTCGTCGTTGTTATTGTCGCTTATTCCTCGACTTTCTTCTACACCTCCTCTTGGGTATTTTCCTCATATGAGATCCTACGCAATGGTTTTCCTTTTCTCTTGAATATGAATTCAGGATAAGTTTGGGCATAGCAGTGGATCTCACCTTCTTCTCATTTGGATGATGTGTACTTCCATTAATGTTTGTGCTTGAGGAAATATTCTTTGACAACGTTATGAGGGTCGTTTATTTGGAATCTCTCTTCCCCGAAGAAGAATGATAACAATGTGTCGACCTCATCTTGGGCCTTTTTAATGTCTTCAAAGGAGTATGACCTGACCCACAATGGTAAAGGAGACTAGATGGAATTCTTATCCCTGTAAATTGATGCTCTAACTCCATGAATTATGGTTTGATATGAGATCTCTTGCAAGACTAGCTTGTCGGGGAAAAATATGGGGAGCATATGTGGAGATTTGGTGGCCACATATATCCTCAAATATGTCCCATACTCTAGGAGATAGAAGTCTCCTACTCTTTATATTATTGCTTTGGATTTATTGGTCTTGCAAGGCTCAGGTGCATCGAAGATGAATTGGTATAGGGATGCCAAGAAGTAATCACAATGTAATGTTCCTCACTTGGCTAGTCTAGGAAACACTGCTAATGTGTGTGCAATATCAAAGGTTTATAACATATAAATGATCATACAAATAATAACCACGACAAAGGACTGTAAAGTTTGTATTATGATATCTTTGTGGATTACAAAATGGTCGAATGCGGCTGAATAAACTGACAATACTCGACTAGATCAACAGACAAAGGATCTTAGCTAGAATACAAATAAGAAACTAAAAGATAATACCCAAAATATGGGAGCACTGCGGAATCAATGAAGAATGATGGAAGACCTAGATGATCTTCCCGGTGACTAGGGTGTGTCTTTCAACACCGAAATCAACCAACTGG
>SNQJ01S0015462.1:30579-66217 GCA_010110895.2 Picea sitchensis | reverse complement strand
TATGACTAGATACCTAATGTATAAGAACAAGTTAAACAACATGGAAGACAAGAGGCTACCTAAAATTGCTTCAAAATCAAGTCATAACCACCATCAACTCAAGCGAGGATGGCATAAAGACGCTCAGTCTTGGCTAAACCATTGGGGAATCATGGAAGAAACCATTTTGCAGAATAAAGATAATATTAAAAAAAATGTCAAATCAAAATTTAAGGAGAAAATGTGGTGTGATAAAGAGTTAGAGCAAAAAATAAAATTAAGGTATTATAAAGATGTAATCAACCCTAATCTAGAAGATCAAAATTATCTATATGTTTTTCCAAGTGTAAAGAAAAAAATAAGCATTGCTAAGATAAGAACAAATTCTCACGAGCTCCATAGTGAAACTGGGCGTTGGTCAATTCCTAAAACACCATGGGATGAAAGAGTATGTCACCATTGTGACACTAAGAATGTTGAAGATGAAAAGCATTTTCTCTTAGATTGTCCAGCCTATACCCATATTAGATCTCATTTTCAAAATATTTATCACACTACCAACCTTCCTAACCTCTTAACTCAACAAAAGTATGGTGATCTTGGAAAGCTTCTCTTAATGCTTTTCGAGCACATAAACAAAATTCTAAAAAATCACAAGTAATCACTTACCCTCTTAAGGTTCGATAGACCAATTCAGTCTTAATGGACATTAATCATCATCATCATCATTATGGAATATAATTAGAATGTTTTAATTATAAGTTAAATTTCAACTCGATTAGTGTAGATAAAGATGTAATGGAATGGGTAAGAATGTTAAAAATTGTAATTTTTTTTAATTATAATGTTTATTTTGTAATTGGGAAATCATTATAATGGTGAATTTTAAGATACATTATTGGATATAATGATATTCTTTGTGACATAATAATTTCTTGATTTAGAACTCTCATGTGCAAACATTTCCTCAATAATCAATATGATGATTAACATCCATGGACATCGTGATTTAATATGATGTTTTGTATTGAAATTTAAGGATTGAATAAATATTTTTCACAAATAGTAATGGAATAATATATAGTTTTATGTTTAAACTAATAGTGTAATGTGTTAGTTGAAAATAGTTGAGGAAACAATGTTTTTTATAATTGCAACATCTATGTGAACTAACAATACATTGAAATTTAATTAGGAAAAACACATCATTTAATTTTAATGTAATCATCACCTCGAGTAAGTATTGGTATTAGGTAGGTATTTTATAGTTGCGTTTATAAAATACAAATAATAATAAATTTATAATTCATAAGAAAAAATAACCAAATTGTATTAACTAAGTTTAATAGATATAGACATAATTTAATTATGAATGATGCTTTTGCAATTCACATTATGAAATATTTGGTTTCATTGAAGTAAGTATTTACTATATAAGCCATTTATTATCTTTTATATTTTAAAATGATATTGATGATTACATCATGGTTTTTTTAAATTAATATTCATTTATAAATTTTAATAAAGAAAATAAATTGTAAAATTAAATAATTTGAAAATAAATTTATTGGTTAATAATAGAATAAATAAATGTTATATAATTTATTATGATTTAATATTTTCATTATATAATTGATAGATATAAAAAATAATTCATCATAATGCAAATTTTATATAATGAGTAAATTACAATACTTTACTATAAATATTGACAAGAATTTAGGTTAATGACAATTTTACTTTAGTTATGTAACAATTTCACTTTAGTTATGTGAATGTCATTTTTAATAATAATTGAACTCTCTATTATTATCATATAATATAATATTTGTTCATCTATTTCTAATGATTTTTTCTTTCTATATAAAAGCAGAGAATTTATGAAGAAGAAATGTCTAGAATTGGCAGACCTAAAAAACATGGAAGACAAATAACACTTGTTGATGCATTTAAATTGAAGCAAGATGATACAAATATTGAAAAAAATGTTGATTTTGAGGACGAGATTAATATTGAAGAGGAAGGTATTCCAAAAAAGAAAGGTAAGGGGGTAGCTCCTAAGAGAACATTTAAGTATGGATGGAAATTAATACACAAATGGGCATATCCTATAATAGGTTCAAATGGTGAAGAGCGCATGAAGTGTTCATGGTGTGTCAAATTCAAAGGAGATATGCCATATGCAAGAGAAGGTAGTAGTACATTCCAATTAGGTGGGTTAAATTTTCATGCTGTATTTGAGGCTCATAAACATTCAGTTCAATTTTTGGAGAGTGAATCAAGGAAATCATATTTACCCATCACAAAACATGTTGAACTCATGGTTGATATTGAGAAAACCAGAATAATCAGTGTGATGGAAACTATGTATTTTGTGGTTATAAACAATTTACCTTTAGAATAGTATAAAGACTTGTGTGACTTCCATAGGTACAACGGAAAACCCAATATGCCTTTAACCAATGAATACTCTTCATATACTAATATTACATCTGGAAAAGAGTTTTTACTTGTAGAAAAAATGGTTTACTGGAAAATATTAAAGGGAGAAATTTGCTCTAGTCCCTTTTATTCTATTCTAGTGGATGAAAGCACACATAAAACAATGGAACAACACCTTATTTTATATATTACATATCTAATGGATGGGGGAAGAGGGAAACATGCAACAAAATGTATTCGTCTTCTGAAAATCAAAGACAGTATTACACAATCAATGTATGAATCCATGTTAGGATTATTATCTGAAATGGATTTATCAAAATATAAAATGGTAGGATTTGGTTCAGATGGAGCTTCATCTATGAGGGGTATTCATGAAAGTTTGGCTGCCAAGTTTCTTCGTGAAATGCCTCATTTGTTATGCATTCATTGTGTAGCACATCGTGAGGCACTATCTATAACTGATGCTACAAATTATTTTCCTGAATTTAATTATATTGATAAGTTGGCCAACAAAGTATATTCTTGGTTGGGAAAATCTACAAAGAGGCATGGAGAACTCAAAATTTTAATGGACTTGTTTCAAATGGATAAGTTACAGGTACTTCAAATTCATCAAATCCGATGGTTTTCTAGGGGACAGGTGATGAACATGCTTGTCAAAATTATGTTGGCATTATTGTTGGATCATGTTGTCATTGATGCCAATGGTTTGATTGATTGATGTCAAGTGATTGATTGATGTCAAATGATTGATTGATTGATGATTGATGAACAATGTATATGTATTGTCCTTGATGAGAATGATAGATGTCAAAGTGGAAACCAATTGATAAAGATGGATCATTGAAATGATGCATAGTCCTTGATGAGAATGATAGATGTCAAAGTGGAAACCAATTGATAAAGATGGATCATTGATATGATGCATAGATGAAGATGGATCAATGAGTTGTCATTGATACATGATAAATATGGATTCTTTGATATATGATGCACAATTTGTTTGATGAAAATATGACTCATTATTGTCTTATCATGATTGATAAGGTGCACAAAATGGATGAACTCCAAAGTGGTCTCCTTATGGTGAAAGCCCTCACGAGAAGAAGATGTAGAAACAGTTTGTGTAAAGTTTGATGGTAATTACCCCATGAAAAGAATAGAAGAAAATCTATTAAAACTTCAAAAGGAAGTTGAAGAGGGTTTATATAGATATAGAAGTGATCATTATTATATAGACTATAACTATGTTTCGGATAACACTAAGAAGTTTCTTAGGAGGAGTCTAAGGCACATCTTGAAACTAAAGGAAATGATCAAGGAACAAGAAGAGAACAATAATACCAAATTAGAAGAAAAGGAAGAAGAGATCACAAGACTAAAGAATGGAAAAGAAGACATGAATGTAGATGATGAGATTAGTAAAAGTTTTGAAAGCATTGTCCATCTCAAGACCCAAATTGAAGAAGCCAAAAGAATAGAAGAACTATTGAAGAATCAAATAAATGAAAAGGAAGAGTCATGTTGTAAGTTAGAAGATGAAATTGTTGACCTTAGAAAGAAGGTAGAAAAGTCAAACAAATTATTGAATAGCTCACGAATCTTGGATGAGATCTTGGAAAGTCAAAGATCACCACTTGATAAATCAGGTCTTGGATACAAAGAAGAAGCTACATATGCTGAAGAAAGCACCTCAAAGAAGCATGAGGTAAGTCCATCAAAGAAGGAAGACAATGTTGCAAAACAACCATCTACACAAGGCAAAGAAAATTCTAAAAGAACAAAGCAAGGAAGACATCAAGAAGCTATCCTTGGGACACCAAAGCAAAGGTATGAAAGTACTTTTTATGGGCATTGTTATTCATGTAATGGATATGGTCACAAATATTTTGAATGTAGATCTTATGAAAGGAGATATAATGGAATATTTTATAACACCATGAGGTGTTGGAGATGTGATCAAGTAGGACACATTGGTGTTCACTGTAACACCATGAGATGCTACAGCTGTAGTGGATTTGGACACAAATCCCAGGAGTGCTGGAACAAAAGAAGAAATTCCATGCTGAGGATTTCACATAGCATGGCTAGAAGAAGGAGTGAAGTAAGAAAGGGAGACATCTTTGAAAATATGGATGCTCATAGCTTAAGTTCTGAGAAAGCGGGGAACCTCTACAGAAGTGGGTGAAGAAGACAAAACAACCAGAACATGATGAAAAATTGAAGGGAAGCTCAAATAAGTCATCTACTGAGGCATACGCAGGTGACAGTGGTATCAATCGCGTACACAGGCAGGCTGACCTTGAATAGGTCATGTACATACGCGAGCTATTGTGCAACAGACCATGTATATGTGGTGAAGCCTAAAGAAAAGGGCTATGCACAGGATTGGAGTTTGATGTGATGGTATAACTTTGTGATGCAGGGTCTGACATTATTTATTGCAGGATTCTGACACTGTTTGTTGTAGGTTTTTCATGGTTCTATGTTATATCATGTTAGGTGACGATGTAAAATAAATCTTGGGTGCATGGCACTAATCCATGAGTATGAATTGATGTTGATCTACTAGGGTACATGGCTAGTGAATATTTGAGTTTCATTGATATATCTTATGATGTATTATTGAAAGCATATGATGGATATCATGGTGCATGCATTTTGCATGTGGTTGGGCTACATATTGAGACATGTAGTTGGTGAGTTGAGTTGATAGTCATGTTGTACATCATTGGGGAGTCATAGCTTGTTGATGCATGATTGATATACTTGCTTGATGCAAGTGATGATGCATGATGGTACACTCATAGATGGTATTTGTTTGGCATATTGGTAGATACACATGGTTGGCATATTGGTGGATGCACATGGTTGGCATATTGATAGAGGCATATGATTGATACATTCCATGGATGATATCTTTTGGCACATTGCATGATTTTGATGTACACGGTTGATATACATAGGTGTTATGCATGATGAGCACACATTTTTGTACAGGATGTACTTGGTTGATATTTTACTCATGATTCTATATTTCATTATTGACATATATTTTGCTTCATGATGCATGGTATGGAACAAGTTTGATGCATTAACAAGTCCAAGGATCGTCATGTGGTAGCATATTGTTCACCTTGCAGAGAATATAGGGGGAGACATACCCTTAGGGGGAGTCATTCTTCTTCCCATGATTCTAGGAGGATATATTTATCAGATTCTTACCTAGAAAAGAGCCCTATATTTGAAGAAAGAGCACAGAGGCATAATTCCAGGAGGAGTGATGGTCACAGGGGGAGTATGTTCGATGTATTTTCATCATTACATCAGAGTGATATCCCTTGTTCAAAAGGGGAGAGATTATTCATAGGAAGATCAAAGGCACTCAGACAGGGGGAGAAGCCCCAAGAGGAGAATGGCCCTTTTCCATTGATGTCAAAGGGGGAGAGTTAATCACATTGATGTGATTGCTTTTTTTTGATGGGGAGAGATAGTCACATTGACTAGTGATGAAGAGCATGCCTTATCTACATGTTGACATCAATAATTGGTAATTGGCGATGACATCAATGTTGGTATTACCATCAATGCAAAAGGGGGATATTATTGGATCATGTTGTCATTGATGCCAATGGTTTGATTGATTGATGTCAAGTGATTGATTTATGTCAAAGGATTGATTGATTGATGATTGATGAATGATGTATATGTATTGTCCTTGATGAGAATGATAGATGTCAAAGTGGAAACCAATTAATAAAGATGGATCATTGATATGATGCATAGATGAAGATGGATCAATGAGTTGTCAATGATACATGATAAATATGGATTATTTGATATATGATGCACAGTTTGTTTGATGAAAAGATGACTCATTATTGTCTTATCATGATTGATAAGGTGCACAAATGTATGAACTCCAAAGTGATCCCCTTATGGTGAAAGCCCTCAATGTATCAGCGAGTTGGTGACTAACTAGCCGATATTACCCATACCAACAAGTTTGTAACAAACTCGCTAGTATTATCAAAATCCAAAATATTTACAAGTTAAGGAAACCTTTAAGTGCAAGATTGGAAGGCTTCAATGAAGGTAATTAAAATGATCTATCTTTATCAACAAGTTAAGAGAGTATTAAGACAAAGAGGAGGGTACCCTTTTCTTGCTAGGAATTGACTCTTCCAACAATGAGACAAGAAAATGAAAGGTGTTGGTGCCTGGAACAAAAGAATGAATAAGGACGTTTTTATAATTGAACTTGTGAGTATATTGCAGTATTACCAACAATGCAAGAAGATCATTGATGCTTTGCTTTGGAGGGTTGTACATATGGAAACTCCATGTGCAAAGAAGGTTGAAAAGGATATCGATGAAGAATATCACACGAGCAGGAAATGGATACTTTACTTGTAGAAGTTGATGGAAGTAGGCTTTGAGTTGATTTGGAGGGAAGGTGAATTGATATAATGCAAGAGGGAACCCTAAATTTGCAGAGTGTGAAAATGTATTTGGAATCATGCCCATAAGGAAGATGGGTGTGTTGTATAAATGTAATGTGAAGATACAACAAATAATATGGCATTAATGTTAGAGGGGTTCTATAAGTGATGGTTGTTAATTTTATTACAAGTAAAATGAATGATGAAGATAATGATGTATTCAAGGATGGCGTGTTCTTGAAGAACATGCTTCTAATAGGTTTGTTTGAATCCCAAGATGAGTTGAATGTTGCAAGAATAAGAAAGCATGAAAAACATGACAATATTGATAATGGAGAGTAACTTGTTGAAGTGATGATCATTGAGACATAAGATCAATATTAGTTGGAAGAGAGTACAACAAATTTGATGATTGGTGATGCTAGAAAAGTAATATTTTTGAAAAAGGAAATGGTAAGACTAAAATATCTAGATGGTGTCATCATTGTTCTGGAAAGAGCATGAAGACATTGTCCAAAAGGTTGAAGATATACGAGAACAAGAATATTTGTGTGAAGATCTAAAGAAGAGTACATATAGAATGGACATAAGAATAGAGGATGGACATTTTATGTTCATGCAATTTCGATTGAAGAGTAAGTTTGATTTTGCAAGAAAAATTGGTATAGATTCTTGTGATGATGTTTGCATTTATTGTGCTGAAGGAAATGTTGCATCCTAGAAACATAATCCATAGTTTGAACAACTAATGTTGTTGATTTTATTGTAGAGGGATGATGTGGAGGTAGTAATCCCTATATGGCATGGGTTTTTGCAAATATTAAGTCTTGTCGGGCATGGGTTTTGTAGACAATAAGCCCCATTGGGTGTGGGTTTTTGTAGATAGTGAGCTTTGTTGGGAATGAATATTTGCAGATAGAAATCCCTATTGTGTTTGGAATATAGTAGGAAGTGGTAACACTAATGGAAATAAATAATTTTTCAATAGTAAACCATGTTGGAGTAAGATCAGTTGGAGTAGAAAACTCCATTGGGTTTGAACACTCTGAAGAAGAAATATACAATGGTCTAAAGTTGAAAAAAATTGCAAAAGTATTGAAAAAGAAAAGGAAGAATATAAGGTGGATGAGACCATTTGATAATGACGAAAGTTATAGTATGGAAGGGGTGAAAGAAGAAAAAATGAGAAATAATTTGATTTTAAATCATGACCATTTGAGAAGGATGATTGGATCTTTCCAACCAAGAATGTATAATGCAAGAGAACCCTTGGTTTCAAGCAATTGGCATCACACCCAAAAAATTATTTTTGTTTTCTCATTCATGTAAATGTCTAAGTTAATTTACATGGTAGGTTGGAACAATGAGGTCAGTGGTTTAGCTACCAAATTCAACATCCCAAAATCTCTTATTGTGGAAATGAATTTTGAGTGTTGGAACCTTGTGCTACTATTCAAGTGGAATCATTGCTTGGATGTGGAAATCCTAACACAAGGCTACATAATCGGAAGTGAAAAGAAAATTCAAAGGAAGATAGAAATGATTGTGAAAATGAGTTACCCACATGCTCCACGAGGGAATTCGAAGGTACGTTTTTGCAAAAAAAAATCACTAAGGACAACAATTGACCTTCAATGAGCAAATGAAAATACACAAGAAAATTTATAAATAGATTAATGTTGCTAGAAGAAGAGGTTTGATTCCTGATATTTGAAGAGAGATAAGTTGTGTTGTATGATTTATGTTTAGTTTGGCATTAAGGAGTTTGCGATATAATTGCAGTTGGATAATTATTGGGTTGTTTTGTACTATTTGAGAAAGAACGAGACTTCTAGAATAATGTTTCCCTATTGATTGAATAAATTTCTTTTTTTTTCATTCTCTTTTATTGCTTGTGTTTTCCTACACACTATTAGCGTTTTTGTTCATTGCCATATGCTCTACAAAGTTCATTAATATCATTTGTAGGTGCAATGTGATTGTTTGAGGTTGCATTGCTTGGCTTGCATCAAATATTGTGTAGGACGATGTCTCTGGGCACCTAAATAATTATCATGTTGGAAATTATAGTGTTGGTCGTGCGAACTTCCCAAGTGTACCAATGTTGGTCACATGAACTTCGCCGATGATAAATCTTGGGTATTAGAGGTGATGAGTAGAAGTTGGTTGATACAAGGTTGCATGTGTGAGGAATGATCGTATGAACTTTGTCGGTGTACCAACGGAGTTTGTTGGAAACTTGTCGGTGTTTTGAGGCTCATGCTCGAAAAAGTTAAGGGTTAGTTCCCTTTGATGTATCAATGAGTTGGTGACTAACTCGCTGATATTACCCGTATCAGTGAGTTTGTCATAAGCTTGTCAGCATTACTAGAATCCAAAATATTAGCAAGTTAAGGAAACCTTTAAGTACAAGATTGGAAGGCTCCAATGAAGATCATGAAAATGAGCTACCTTTATCAACAAGTTAAGAGAGTCTTAAGACAAAAAGGGGGGTACCCTTTTCTTGGTAGGAATTGACTCTTTAAGCAATGAGACAAGAAAAGGGAAGGTGTTGGTTCCTGGCACAAAAAAATGAATAAGGACATTTTTATAATTTAACTTGTGATTATATTGCAATATTGCCAACAGTGCAAGAAGACCATTGTTGCTTTTCTTAGGAGGGTTGTACATAAGGAAAATCCATGTGCAAAGAAGGTTGAAAAGGATGTTGATGAATAATATCACACTAAAGAGAAGGTAATGGATACTTTACTTGAAGAAGTTGATGGAGGTAAGCTTTGAGTTGATTTGGAGGGAAGGTGAATTGATATAATGCAAGAGGAAACCCTAAAGTTGTAGAGTGTGAACATGTATTTGGAATCATGCCCATAAGGAAGATGGGTGTGTTGTAGAAATGTAACGTGTAGATACAACAAATAATATAATGTTAATGTTAGAGGGGTTCTATAAGTGATGGTTGTTAATTTTATTACAAGTACAATGAATGATCAAGAGAATGATGCATTCAAGGATTGTGTGTTCTTGAAGAACATGCTTTTAGTAGGTTTCTTTGAATCCCAAGATAAGTTGAATGTTGCAAGAATAAGAAAGCATGCAAAACATGACAATACTGATAATGGAGAGTAACTTGTTGAAGAGATGATCATTGAGGCACAAGATCAATATTAGTTCGAAGAGAGTACAACAAATTTGATGATTTGTGATGCTAGAAAAGTAATATTTTTGAAAAAGGAAATGGTAAGACTAAGATATCTAGATGGTGTCATCATTGTTTTGCCAACGAAAGAGCATGAAGACATTGTCCAAAAGGTTGAAGAAATACGATAACAAGAATATTTGTGTGAAGATATAAAGAAGAGTACATACATAATGGACATAAGAATAGAGGATGGACATTTTATGTTCATACAATTTCAATTGAAGAGTAAGTTTGATTTTGCAAGCATAATTGATATAGATTCTTGCAATGATGTTTTCATTTATTGTGTTGAAGGAAATGTTGCATCCTACAAACATAATCCATAGTTTGAACAACTAATGTTGTTGATTGCATTGTAGAGGGAGGATGTGGAGGTAGTAATCCCTATATTGCATGGGTTTTTGAAAATACTAAGTCTTGTCGAGCATGGGTTTTGTAGACAATAAGCCCCATTAGGTGTGGGTTTTTGCATATAGTGAGCTTTGTTGTGCACGAATATTCACAGATATAAAACCCTATTGGGTTTGGACTATAATAGGAAGTGCTAACACTAATTGACCTAAATAATTTTTCAATAGTAAACCATGTTGGAGTAAGATCAGTTAGAGTAGAAAACTCCATTGGGTTTGAGCACTCTGAAGAAGAATGTAAGGTGGATGAGACCATTTGATAATGATGAAAGTTATAGTGTGGAAGGGATGAAAGAAGAAAAAATGAGAAGGAAATTGGATCTTTCCAACCAAGGGTGTGTAATGCAAGAGAACCCTTGGTTTCAATTAATTAGCATCACCCCCAAACAATAATTTTTGTTTTCTTATTCATGTAGGTTGGAACAATGAGTTAGTGGTTAAGTTGTTGTGAAATGACAAGTTCTTAGCTACCAAAGCCAACATCCCCAAAACTCTTATTGTGGAAAATTGTGAGTGTTGGAACCTTGTGCTACTATTCAAGTGGAATCATTGCTTGGATGTGGAACTCCTAACACAAGGCTACATAATCGGAAGTGAAAAGAAAATTCAAAGGAAGATAGAAATGGTTGTCAAAAGGAGTTACCCGCGTGCTCCATGAGGGAATTCAAAGGTACATTTTTGCAAAAAATAAATCACTAAGGACAACGATTGAACTTCAACGAGCAAATGAAAATTGTAGGGACCAGAAATTAACAAGCCTAATAAAATTCATACAACTACACATAAAATTTCTTTCCTTGCATAAGTAATTCATTTATCATCATATAAACAACATAAATTAATTTATGAACATCAACCTAATGAATTACATAACATAATATAGATACCTCTTGCTGATGCTAATTCTCGCTGATCTGGTTGTCCGTCCTCTTTGCTACTTTGTCTAGCCTGTTGCTTTGACCAAACCCTGCCCAAATCGACTAGCCACCCAGCCAGCTAGGAGCAGCCTGTCCGGCTCCCTAGCTCCAGGATACCGTAAGGAATCCTGGCCCTTGTGCCCAAAAACCCCAGCAACTCGGTGCCCGCTGCAATGGTTCACCAAAACTCCCAGACCAAAAACTCCTCAAAACCAGAAGATATCCCATAGAAATGCAGACCTCCTCCAGAAGAGGAGTTTTTGCTCTGGGAGTTTTGGTGAACCATTGCAGGGGGCACCGGGTTGCTGGGGGTTTTGGGCACGGGGGCTAGGATTCCTTACGGTATCCTGGAGCTAGGGAGCCGGACAGGCTGCTCCTAGCTGGCTGGGTGGTTAGTTGGTTTGGACAGGGTTTGGTCAAAGCAATAGGCTAGACAAAGCAACAGAGAGGACGGACAACCAGATCAGCGGGAATTAGCATCAGCAAGAGGTATCTATATTCTGTTATGTAATTCATTAGGTTGTTGTTCATAAATTAATTTATGTTGTTTATATTGATAAATGAATTACTTATGCAAGGAAATAAATTTTATGTGTAGTTGTATGAATTTTATTAGGCTTGTTAATTTCTGGTCCCTACAAAAATACACATGGAAATTTATAAATAGATTAATGCTGTTAGAAGAAGAAGTTCGATTCCTAAGATTTGAAGAGAGATAAATTGTTTTGTATGATTTATGTTTAGTTTGGCATTAAGGAGTTTGAGATCTAATTGCAGTTAGATAATTCTTGAGTTGCTTGTACTGTTTGAGAAAGAGAAAGAGAAAGACTTCTAGAATAAATTTTCCCTATTGATTGAATGCAATACCTTTTTTGTTCATTCTCCTTTATTGCTTGTCTTTTGCTACACACTATTAGCATTTTTGTTCATTTCCATATTCTCTACAAAATTCATTAATATCATTTGTAGGTGTAGCGTGACTGTTTGAGGTTGCATTGCTTGGTTTGCATCAAATATTGTGTAAGACAACGTATCCAATCACCTAAATAATTGTCATGGAAAATTACAATGTTAAAATTCTGAAATTTGTTAGAACCAATTTCCAAGGATCTAAATATTTGTCATGTTGGAAATCACAATGTTAAAATTCTGCAGTTTATTAAAACCAAAATAAATATAATGATCTTTTGTTAAAACCAAAATAAAATCACAATGTTAAAATTCTGCAGTTTGTTAAAACCAAAATAAATATGATGATCTTTCGTTAGAACCAAAATAAATACGATGATCTTTTATTAGAACCAAAATAAATATGATGATTTTTTGGATGCTTGCTTAATTAAATGACCCATACACTTTTACATTATTCAATTTAATCACTTAAAATGAGTTAAAACATGTATCTTTTAATGCTGTATTTGTGTAAAACAATTTGTATTTGTTGTCTAAAGGATTATGCAGATGTATTAATAAATCATTATTATTAACAAATTGTTGATGTGTTAATCTTTTTAGTGTTTCCCCTCCAACCGAGTTGAAAGGACAAAGACGCTTCTATTCCCTGGTTTCTCGTCAAACTTACTATCCATAAAGATTGAAGAGGTTTCTCGTCAGACTTACTATCATAAGTATTGAAGAGACTATATATCTTTTCTGATCTCTTAAAAAACATAAAAAAAAAATCAATAAATCATTATTATTAACAAATTGTTAATATGATAATCGTTTTATGCATTGTAGATGAGCAAAACTCATCAAAATATGCCTAAACATAATAATCGTCCTTGATTTCCTCCCAACCTAAAAGTTATTGAGACATTCTATTAAAATTTTATTGAAAATTTGCATGTCATGCCTTCCTCTCACTTGTATTTTCATTGACTAAACTTGCTCGACAATCTTTTTACTTTGTTATTCATGAATAAAAAAAGAAAACTCTTTTCTGACATGACCAACCAAATTCACTTAGAGATTCGCTTTTTCACTTTGAGATATGGTTATTATTATTATTAGTTATAATATTTTCTTATTCCACCTGTTGGATCGCCTCGCTTTTCACTTTCGGCTCGCTTTTCACTTTGAGATATGGTAATTATTATTATTTGTTATAATATTTCCTTATTCCACGTTATGGTGTTGGATCTTACGCCTGAAAATGTATTAGAGTCATATGTTTTGCTTAATTGTACAGCTTTTAGTGCCTAACTGCGTCCACGACGTAGTAGATTGCACGGTTTGCGGTTTTCCGCCCACGTGTTCTCGGGATTGCTTTTGTCTAGCGTCTGCAGCGCGGCTTTTTTCAGTCAATCAACCACCTAATGTTTTATTTTCTGACTCAGCTCCCGTCTGCAGCGGGAAGGTTTTAGTCCACAAAGTAATGTTTTATTTCTATATGCCTTTTGACTCATTGTTTTGTCTGCCTGCTGATTTTTTTGTTGATATATAATGCCAGACACCCGAAACTCTCACGCCATTGTCGCGCCCAATGTTGATGCAACCTACTTTATCCTCGTAGTTCCAGAGAGAAATTGGGATTGTGTACGGGGTTGCAAATTGCAGGAGATCGGACAGAAGTTGCAGTTAGCGGCGTGAACTTAACATGAAGAAGGTAATTCATAGTCATAAAATTTCCTGTTGTGGTTCTGGTTTTCCTTAGATCTTGCTAACTTGTCATTTGAATCAATTTGAATTTGTCAGGAGATTTGGGATTGGCTGCACCCAAAGTTGCGCGGAAATTCTGGTAATAGCAGCATAACAAATTCTTTGAAAGCGGGTAAGTTCAAATATAAAATCGATCACCAGCGTTTCTTTAAAACATATATATAATCTTATATTTAGATTAACTCTGGCAAGATGGATTCAACATTTATAATGAAAGATTTGACGTTGTTTTGACGGAAATTAGTCGGAATGTGTGAATTGGGATACAGGGTGTCATGCGTGTTCAAGTGCTGTGCCGCGAGGTGTCTCAAGCTTTTCACCATGCGGGTGTTGGTCGAACTCGGGAAGAATGTCGGGTGTCGAAGTCGATGAAACCGAGGCTGTGTCGGGTGGAATGGAGACCTTATCTATCGGGGTACTGGGGCAGCTGGGAGGACTCGACCGCATTAATGAAGCTGAAGAAGGCTTATCGGATAGACCCAACTTCGACATCCAGGATAAGAACAATCCTCATGACCTGTGCAATCAAATTATCCAGTCCCAGCAACCATCTGATCATGGCCGAATCAAAGAAATATATTGCAGATTCATCTTTCTGACAGATTATCTAATCTCACGCAGAAACAATCGCGGCAATGTTTTCAATGCGTTCGATGGCAGAGAAAAGATCATCGAATCAGAATTAGAAGCAATGAGTGGCCAAAGATCATCAGTGGGAAGACAAAATAAAAGATTTGGATGGAAAATGATCGGACCTGCATCTTTTCATTTTGAGCAACCAAAACTGGAGTACAAGAAGGTCGAAATTAGATTGAGTGTCGCCGTTTTCCAATATTATTTCTGTACATTAATCTTTCATGTCTCACACCCGATCACATGATGGTGCAGGTAAAGCGAGCCTTCTTGAAGAAAATTCATCACAAGTTTGAAACTAAGAAATCGGACCACACTCCATCAAAAGAAGTTGCATCAGAAATTCTTGAAAGCACCAGTGAACAAAAATGCAGCAACTACGCTCATTCTTCTTCTTCTTCTGCAGAAAGACATGGCGACCAAAGGGCGTGTGCGCCAACGAACAAGGAGCAGGTTGATTCTCAATTAGGAGCTGCAGATTATCGGATAAAGACGGATTCTGACTGTAAGCTATTTTCTCTCTCAAAAAATATGCATCGATATTTAAATTTTAATGGTGATGCTTACAGTTTCATTCGTATTGTATATATTGCAGATGTGGTTCTAGAGTGGTAGTTGAAAATCTAGGGAGACGCAAAAATTAGAATAATGAGCAAATATTCGGGGGTAATCTTCAAGATGGAAAAGAGATCGACAAGCATAAACTTCGACAGATCTTATGAAAAAATAGATTAAAATCGAAGATTTTTACAACACCCAGAGATTATTTGGGTCTGTAACGCAGCCAAAATCCTATACTGGGGCTGGAATTTGTTATTTTTGTAGCTTCAGCCCAACACGGTCTGTTGCCGAAATATACGGTGAGAGTGATTTTTTATTTGATACTTACAGATTGTATATACAATTTTTTTTATTTCTATCCGATAAAGGATTATGTGAAATGGCTATATATTATTTTTCTAGAATTTAAAAAAAATTTGAGTTTTGTTTTTTGACTTTCAGGTTACTGGATGTATCTATGCATTTAAAACTGTAATTTGAAGAACAAAAAAAATTGCAATCTCACCAATTATTATGTCACCTAATTCCCATAATTTCCCATAATGATTACTTAAAAATCTAATCTACTATTTAAATATATATAATATGTAAAATTTAAATTTAAATAAACATTTACTCTAATAAAATATCCAAAACTGAAGATGTCATACAAAAACAGCCAGAGTCACACAGCCATTAAAAGGGAACACACAAATTTAAATTTACACACAGCCATTAAAAGGAAGCACACAAATTTACACACAGCCAGGGAGCACACAAATTTAAAGATACAAGAACAGACACTAACAAACCCAACTTTTGCACAACCAGTGCTTTTATTTAAAAAACAGATTTGGTAAAATTTCTCAAAAAGTTATAGTACAGCTGTATTTAATTACCTGGCCCAAATGCTTGAAATTAAAAGAAATACCTTCTTGTATAAGTTTCAGCCAAGCTTACACACCTCAATGTCACATAGTTACAAGGCCTTTTCTTAACACAAACAAGATGTGCCAACAAGTCCCTGACTTGAGGGACTTTGGAATAAGTTTTGACAAGTTTTTTAAATGGTTCAAAAAGTCCCTATAGAGTTTGTTTGGCCCTATAAAAATATAAAGCATTCTCCCATGAATTATGAGAAATTGCTTGTGATTCGCAATGTTTCACGTACTTAAATGGGAAATGTAATTATTTTTATGACTAAGATGGAAAATGTCATTATTTTTCTGGCCAAAAGCTTAAGTGAGATCTCAATAAACCCATCCAAAATGTGTGGTACAAGCATACATAGATAAGCGCTTGATTGATACAATGTTACTACAACAACCATTAACTAGTTGTTAACAGTACGGAAGTATTGAATGGTCAAAGCTACTAAAATTTTAAACTTTTCCTATATTATATATTGTAAATTTCTATTTCTAGTTTTCACAGCTTAAAAATCCATAAAGTAGTGCCTTGGCTTTGCTTCAAAGTCTTTTGAATTACGTTTAAAAATATTGTTAAAAATTATAGTTAAAAATATAAGTATTATAAAATAAAAGAGTAAAATTAAAATTAGAGATATTGCAAAATTAATTAAATTAAGAAAATTTGATGAATATGAAAAAATATAAATATTATAAAAAACTAAAGTTAAAAACATTGAAAAATTAATTAAAATGAAAATATTTGATAAATATGAAAAAAAAAGCATAAAGCGATATTGGGGATAATTTTAACTTGGGAGCAACATGATTGTATATCAAGACCGTGGAACTTAGAATTATTACAAGTATCAAAACCATCATCCAAGTGCCATTCTTTACCTAGATATTCAAAATCTATGTGCAAATTCTGGTAGACAATAGAATAAATAGAGTTATCAACAAAATTTCTTCTTTCTTTGTTGCTTGGAGATAGACCAATTTCTTCTTGAGAGAATGCTTATAGAACAAATAAAATATGGGAGACTATACATGATTGCACACACATATAACTCTATTGAATAATTGAATTTTTATAATATGTTGTGACTCATTTTATATAGAGTTCACAAGTTGCTATCAGATGTAACTTATTCCTAATATAAAAGGAGAAACAACCACATGCTAAATTAAGACTCTTAGTAGGAGAGAATCTCTCTCACAACCAACTATCTAACAACCTCCTAAATAATAGACTTGAACAAATTAAATAGAGATGGACTCTACCTCTCAATAACAAAATACACTAGCAAACATGATATCCTCACACATTATTAAGACAAGTAGGAGTTACATATTCCAACACTCTAGCTTAAGGAGTACATGTCTTAATATATATATATATATATGGTCATGTCTTTATCATAGTCATGTCATCATCTTCTATTATCTTCATTCTTTGGCTTGACTCATCTTCAGATTTTGTCTTTCATATGGTTGGACTTTAGTGTGTTGCTTCATTTTACTACCTTCCCCTAATCATAAATTACCTTACCATTACAATTCTCAAGTGGTTATGAACCATCATAACAAATGGTTTCTAGCTTTCCACAATCTTCCATTTGTCATGACAAGTGGTTTCAGATGACCACAAACCTTGCACAAAAGTGGTTTCAGATGACCAAAAACCTCGCACACAAGTGGTTTGGCAGACCCCAAACCATAATGATGGGGAAACTAATTTTCAATGAAAACACTTAGGATTTCGTCACACTGAGCTTTATCCACAAGTTTTCTTCTTCTTCCTTTTCTACCCACAAACAACTGAACATTGAAGTCCATATAAAAACAAATCCATCTACCAAGTTACATGGGTGTCATCTGTTGTACTTGCCAGTTCTCTAAGAATCCTTTTCACCTACATGATTCATCAACATGTTAAACTCCCTCTTAATCATAACTTGGTCCCAACCAACTCACATTATGAGATTACTCCATCTCACATCCCCCTTTTAATTGAAGATTCAACTTCTCTGATTCACCATCAAGCTTAGATATGAGTCCACTTACCACCAGGGATGATTTTAAGGATGGAAAATTATTTTAAAATGTAGAAACCTTGACGAATCTTACTAATTCTTCATATGTCAACTATAAATGTTTGGTGATATTTTCGTAAAAATATTCAAATTTCTAAGTATTTTATATAGTTTTTATAAAATTTTGGCTATTTTTAAGGTAAAATAATGTTATCCTATAGAATTTGGGCGAATCATTTTTAAAATAACGAATCTGATTTTTGGAAAAAAACATGGAAAATTAGCCCTTGAGCGAAATTTAGCCCCTAAAATCATCCCTGCTTACCACCCTCGTACCCATCTGAGTGGTTGATTCCACAACTCGATACCACATCCTCTCTATGCATAAGAGGGATACATGCTACATGATTACATGTGCTACCACACTAATCCATGTAGGCCTAACTCAATAGGTCTTACAAAACACTCGGGGAATTCAAACTTTCCTATGGCTAATTTTTATATGTTGGACCAAACACTTTTGAGGTGTCAGGTCCAACCGATCATTTACAAAATGCTTTAGTAAATTCCCATCTAATTACAAGCTCATTACGTAAGCCCGAAAGATAAATCATTACAAAAAAAATAAGATCATTTTAATCTCATCATTGTGCTTCACTTTTGTTTTTCTTTCTTTTTTCTCTTGAATTTACCTTCGTCTTGGATTTCCATATTTACCTAGAATTTGTTAGAGTCACGAATTCTAACAAAATAACTCCACCTTCATATTGAAAAAAATATAAATATTATAAAAAAAAATCAAAATTAAAGATATCGAAAAAATTAATTAAAGTGAGAATATTTAATAAATATGATAATTTTAACTTGCGAGGAGCATGATTGTACATCAAGACCGTGGAACTTTGAATTGTCCACAAGTATCAAATCCATCCTCCAAGTGCCATTCTTTACCTAGAGATTCGAAATCTATGTGCAAATTCTCGTAGACAATAGAATAAACAGAGTTTCCAGTGAATTTTCTTCTCTATTTAGACTAGAAGTTGTGACTTTATAATCACAACTCAAATAAAAACCAACCATTGCGCATTCAACTAAAGTGATAAATGTGTTATGGGATACATAATAGGTGGGTGTTTTAACTAGCCAAATGGATCATGGATTGAAACATGTGGTGCATGTTTATACTCTTTTCATACATTTATAGATATTTACCCGTAGATGCCCAAGTTCCATTAGAACCCTATGCCTATGCCTTGGATTTCTTCTTTCTTTGTTAGACCATTTTCTTGTCAAGAGAATGCTGATAGAAAAAATAAAATATGGTAGAGTAGACATTATTGCACACACATATAACTTTATTGAATAATTGAATTTTTACAATAGGTTGTGACTCAATTATATAGAGTTCACAAGTTGTTATTAGATGTAACTTATTCCCAATATAGAAGGAGAGACAACCACACACTAAATTAGGACTCTTAGTAGGAGAGAATCTCTCTCACAACCAACTATATAACGACATCCTAAATAATAGACTCAAACAAATTACACAGAGATTGACTCTACCTCCCAATAAAAAATACATTAGCAAACATAATATCCTCGCACATTATTAAGACAAGTAGGAGTTACATATTCCAACACTCTCCCTTAAGGAGTACTTGTATTAATATCTATTTGGTCACATATTTATCAGAGTCATGTCATCATCTTTTGTTATCTTCATTCTTTGGCTTGCCTCATCTTCATATTTTTTCTTTCATATGGTTGGAATTCAGTGTGTTGCTTCATTTTATTAGCTTCCTCTCATCATAAAATACCTTACCATTACAATTCTCAAGTGTTCACGAACCATCATACCAAGTGGTTTATAGCTTGCACAAACTTACATTTGTCGTGACAAGCGGTTTCAGATGACCACGAACCTTGCACACAAGTGGTTTTAGATGACCACGAACCTTGGACACAAGTGGTTTTGGCAGACCACGAACCATCATGATGGAGAAAATGATTTTCAATGCACACACTTACTTAGGCTTTCGTCACATTGGGCTTTATCCACAAACTTTCTTCTTCTTCCTTTTCTACCTGCAAACAAATGATCATTGATGTCCATTAAAAAGAAGTCCATCTACCAAGTTACATGGGCGTCATTTGCTGTACTCGCCAATTCTCTAAGAATCCTTTTCACCTTCATGGTTTATCAACATGTTAAACTCTCTCTTAATCATAAATTGGTCCCAACCAACTCACATTATGAGATTAATCCATCTCACATTCCTCTTTTAATTGAATATTCAACTTCTCTGATTCACCATCAAGCTTAGATATTAGATAACTTACCACCCTTGTACCTATCTAAGTGGTTGATTCCACAACTCGATGACACATCCTCTCTATGCATAAGATGGACACATGCTACATGATTACATGTTCTACCACAACAATCCATGTAGGCCTAACTCAATAGGTCTTACAAAAAACCCAGGGAATTCAAACTTCCTGTGGCTAATTTTTACATATTGGACCCGAAAAATAAATCATTACAAAAAAACTAAGATCATTTTAATCTCATCATCGTGCTTCACTTTTTTTTTCTCTATTGAATTTTCCTTTGTCTTGGATTTCCATATTTACCTGTCATTTGTCAGAATCACAAATTCTAACAAAATAACTTCAACTTCATATTGAGGTCGTGAATCTCAATATATATGTTGTTGGCACCCAAATATTAGGGTTCATTTTGCACGCGTGCACGAACGAAATTGTGTGTGCTCATTCCAAGGTTTATGCGAAGAATGACTAGACGTGCATGCTAGACTGAGTGCTTCCAGTTATGCGCCAAGATTAAATTCTACCAAACACACATCGGTCTGATTTTTGTCAGTTGTGTCAGAAATCAAGAAGATGCCTTCCAGAATCAAGAAAGGAATCATCAGGAAATCTTCTCAACTGATCACTTTTAATGGCATAAAGAGACGTGGGATAGCCAGAATATGAGATGGTCGGGAAGTTAAGATTTCCTTGTTACGGAAATCCTACGTGGAGCACTGGAAGGTATCTAAAATGTGCAAGACAACCTATCAACAAAGTGAGTGGAGCAGAGCAAGAAGAGAGAAAGAGCTCTCGAGTAGAAGAATGTGATAAAATGAAGCAATGAAAATATAGTTAGATAGTGTGTTATAGTTGGATAAGGTTCGATAATGCATAGATTCATTCATGTCGAGCTCGCTCTGAGCCTTCTATAATATTGTATTGTTGTTTGAATAGACACATAGTATGTCACAAGTATGTAGTATGAAGAGGTTGTGCACTATGTTGTATCTATGTGGAGCTATTTAATGAAGATATGATGCTCTATTGTTGTCAAATATAGTGTATCTGGTTTAATTTTTATGTTTGAGTTGAATGGAATGAAAGGAATGATAATAATGTGGAAGTTCTAATCTACTTTGTGTCTATCATGTGTTATTGAGATATTTGCGTGAATAGTTTTAATTCTTAGTCCTTATGAGTTGTCATATATGAATCACATACATTCCAGTATGGATGGATAGTTGTATGTTTATATTTCATCACCATCAAAAGACCCTATGGTCTCTGTGATCCTCTATGCATCTTGGGTGAGACCTTCCTTGGCCCTAGCCGAGGATTGATATGTCGATGCTCTGGGGTTTTTGTTGGTCAATTCTAGACGAACTCTGGGTCTAAACCCCCCAGCGTGAAGAAGGACGTGCACACGCATGAAATGAATCAACAAATGGTTCTATTGTCGGGACTGGAAATCTTGTATGTAAGGATGAAAGCAAGGACTGAGGTGGAATTTAGCTCAGGGGGGAATTTAAGATTGGTTAGCTGCAAATGAGCATGAGTTTGTTGTGTGAGAAACTGAGGGACTGAGAGTGAATTATGTAAATCAATGGAAATATAGGTATCTCTATACTGATATGCATAAGTTATTCTTTGTTGAATTTTCTTGTCTATTGCATGAAAGGATGAAAAGGAAGGATGCGACCAATTCAACCTTGTGGCCGTTAGAACCAGTGGTTTTTTATCAAGCCACACTTGATAGCTTGAAGGTATTGAACAATAAGTGGACTTGGGCTATTGATTTTTGGTTTGCTTGAGTAAAAGAGGGCTATATTATTGATTTTGTTGTGGAGTATACTGATTCTTTCAGTGAAGCTGAAAAAAAGTTGCAGAAGGTACGAGAAAGCACGAGAAAGCGAACGCTGGAAGAAATCCCACTCTAGATCAAAATGTTGTTCGTGGAGAATGGGTTGATGCACATGGATCATGATAAAATGGCTGAGTAAACCACCTAGAAATAGGGGGGGTTTGTAAATATGGGAGAAAAGGAGTAATAAGATGGATCCGTTGAGGAGGATCCAAAAATTATTGAGATGAAGTGAGGAATGGAATGGACCCAGAAGAGTAGAGGAGAAAAAGAGTCGATAGTTACACAAGAAGGGTCGAGCTAAGAAGGAAAGAAGAGCAGAGGAGTAGAAAATAGTTAGCCAAGGGTGCATGATAAGGGGTTAGGCCTAGGATGAAGAGAAAAGAAACTGCACCATGTGGTAGTGTGAAAGAGTATGTAATGCCAGAAGGGAGAACACATGAAGATATGCCCACAAAGAGGTGTGGCATAGAAAATAATAGTAGTAGTAGTGAGGTCCTAGGTAACGAAGTCTGAACCTTTTGACTATTGCAGTATGTTGCAAGCTTAGAGGAAGATAGAGTGAAAATTGGTGGTGCACAAATAGGAAAGGAAGATAGAGCGCAAATTTATGGTGCACAGATAGGAAAGGAAGATAGAGCACATATTTGTGGTGCACATATAGGAAAGGTAGAGGAAGCGCATCTTCAAGTCATAGTGCACAGACATGAGAGGAATATTAAGCACAGAGTAGTAGTGCACTGATAGGAGAGGAAAATAGTGCAAAAAATAGTGGTGCGCAGAAAGAAGAGAAAGATGGAGGCTTCCCTAGTGGTGGGGGAGATGTATGGGAAATTGTAGATGGTCTTGTGTGACTACAAGTAGGGAACTCTCTAGGTCACCTCAAGAAATGTCAGAAGAATATGGAATTACCCCCCCTTTGTACCACCCCCTTGCACATTTTTAATCAAGAACAAAGAATAATAGATAGTGAAGCGATCATAGTAGGAGGAAGAGAAGAAGATAGAAGAGGAGAGACTAGTGAAGAAGGAGAAGTCAATTCTACTTCACCCAGAGAAGTATTGTTGTTGAGAAATCAAACCCCTAGTAGTCAAATACGAGGAACTAGCTCAAGGTTAAGAATGGATAATCAAGACAATCCATTAAGGTTGCTCGTGTTCCATGGAACATGTAGAGATGATGCAGAACAACATTGGTTCACATGCGAAGCAATATGGTCTTTGAAGAGGATCAAAGAAGAAGAAACAAAGATTGTATAGGTGGAGACCATGTTCAGGGACATGGCCTTAACATGGTACATGAAGTGCAAGGCCACTATGTTAACGGGACAAGCCAAGTCCTTGATAGAGATTAAGTAGGATCTCCTTAGGGAGTTCCAGAAACCTAAGTCATGATATCAATATATCACAGAGATAAAGGAGAATAAGCGAAAGTAAGGAGAAACTATGTGGGATTATGACCAATGGTTCAATATTTTATTGGATAGGTTGATGTTCCAAATCCAGGACATACAACATAGAGAATGGTTTATTGCAAGGTTTATTTCCCATATCCGAGTCCCTCTCACCCAACAGAAGGTGATGACTCATGCAGAGGAAGTAGAAATTGTGATTCTCTTGGAATCTACACTAGGAGGCGTAGAGACATCGACCATATTGGTGTAGGTGCAGTCACAATTGGCCAATATGATGATGGAATTGCAAGATATGGTGAATACTAAGGTCATGCACGAGCATATATTGTGTACCACATGTCGCTCTGAGGGGAATCGTAGAGACGAGTGCCCTACCCTTCTAAATTATGTGGCGATAGGCGCGTCAAGTTCATTTCCATATGGAAAGACAAAATGGTGTGAGATATGTAAAAAGTGGGGCCATGTACCACCATGTTTCCCAACTTTGTAGAAGTATCAAACAATGAAACACACTCCATTATATTTATTTTGTAAATCCATTGGGCATGATGTCAATAACCACTGCTCACTCCAACTGATGAAAGACAATACATGAGATGCATTCCAGGTACATGAAGAGAAAAAGGGTGGTGAATGTGGTGGTGATGAAAGAGGCGGATACCAAGGAGGTCCCAGAGGTTGATATGGAGGAGGTGGAGGCAGGCCCCCCACTTGTTTTAATTGTGGAGAAATGTTTCATGTATAAAGGTTTTGTACCAAACCACACATTCTTTGTGCATATTTCTACAGTCCCGAGCATGTCACCAAATATTTTCCAAACTTATTGAAAAAGTGGGAGGACAAGAAAAAAACTAGAAACATGGTGCATACAAAGCCACACAAAAATAAGAAGAAGAATGAGGAGGTTTATTTTCGGGTAGTAACCCGAGGAGGAGCAAAGACAGGAGATAAATTTGAGCATGGTGAAGGATAAGGTTAGAAGAAGGAGGGGAATATAATGAAGAAAGCCAACCCCTTCCAAATTTTGGTATTTCACAGCAAAAATAGTTTACGTGTCACGCACAAAGAGCCATGAAGAATGAAAAAGCACGTGAAGAGTTTCAACACACAACTCAGAGGTCACTTGAGGAGGATCAAATCCGAGAAGAGGTGCAAAGGGAAACACACATTTTGTTATAATAGGCTTGAGTCTATGAAGAGGTACAACAGGTAACACAATGTTGCTGAAAAAATCTCATGCCCATGAAGAATTGTAGTGCACGACGCAAAGATCTTTGGAGGAATCTCACGTGCATGAGGAAATACAATGCGTGATGCAACAGTCCTTGGAGGATGAACATAGATAGAACAAGATGAGATTCATTGAACATAAAGTAATGGAAGAGCATCACCTAGAGAAATTACAATGTGCACCATGCACAAAAGTATTGAATGACTTGGGTCGCAAGAAAGAGCCTAAAGATCAAGTAAGTTCTTTCTTCTGTTATTTTTTGTGAGTGATAAATGATCCAAAGGCTGCAAGTAAGTTGACACAGATGTTAGGTACTTGCATGAAAGAACAAGGAGTAGAGGAAATCATATCATCCGCTCTACTAGAAGGAGATATAGGCCAGGTCAGTAAGCATAAGAACATTGGCCAGGAATTCAAGATGACAACAGAGCTTTTAGGCTATGACATGGATGGCATCATGTTGGATCTGGGTTCTGATGTGAATATTTTCTGAATAAGTCCTGGGAGGTGATGGGTAAACCACAATTGTTCTGGTCACCCATCTACTTGCGGTTAGCCAACCAATACAAGATCTAACCTAGAGGTCGATTGGAGCAAGTTGAGGTAAATATAGAAGGGATCAAAACAAAGGATGACTTTGAGGTCATAGAATTTATGAATGATTCTAAACCATACCTTTCATTACTTGGCATTGATTAGGCCTTTGAAAATAATCCAGTGTTAAATTTGAAGAAGAGATAGATGTCATTCGAGACATACACCCTACTCGTGGTCACACCACTATATCCATATGTAGGGGATAGATACAATGAGCCGATAGATGAGGACGCACAGAGCTCAGTCATTGAAAATATCTATAAGATTATTAGGTGCGAGGATGACTACATCAACCCCACCACAAATGGAGAGTTGAGCTGGAGAAGTGTCAAGTCATATGACACAAATTCCGAAGAAGCCATAGAATAGTGGAAAAACAAATTGTATGAGGTCTCCACTTGTAGATATGCGAGAATAACCAAATAATTTTGTTGAATTGGTTTTGAACTATGTGATGCACCGCACTTCAATGGAACATGACAAGTACAAATATTTTTGATTCAAAAGGAAGAGGTTGTTCCTGAAGACCGCCGAGTACAAGCCATGGATACCATCCACTATTGCAAGATTGATGTTGACAAACTTGTGTTTCCCTTTCGATAATGGCCTTTACATTGTTGGGTAGAAGGTGCTTCTTCTTGTGTTGCAACCACAATATTCTTCTCATTCCACTTCTTCTTGTTTTTCCTCTTTCTCTGCTACCCTTGTGGTTCTACTTTCTTGTGAGCACTTGTTTGTTGCTTTTTCTTGTCTCCCTCAAGGTATTGTTCTTGAATATTGGCCTCATCAATTGTCTTTGGTCTAAATAACATCAATTGTCTAAGAATCTGAGGTAATAATGCCCCCAAATACTTGACCAACATGTCTGGAATTTTGAGAGATACTCCCATCTGAATTTATTTCTTCCAGAACTCTATCATGAATTACTGCACGGTTTGTCCTTTCCTCTACCTAAAGTAATGTCATACTATTTCTTGTTGTTCCTCATATCCTGTTGGATAAAAATGAGATTCTATCATGTCCTTGAACACATCTCAATTAGTCACTGGTGGCTCATTTCCTAGGGATCTTCTTACTACATCAGTCTCCCACCATGTCAAAGAATGGTCTTCAAGCTTCAACCGAGCAAAAGCAATATTTTGTTTTCAAGTTACTTCATGCACACTAAAGTACACTTCCATTTGTTGCAGCCATTGGTTCAACTTGATAGCATCCACTTCCCTAGGATAAGGCTTGATGTCCACCTTGACCTCTACATGAAAAAGGTACATGTGTCTTGTTGTAGCTGCACTATCCCATCTCTGGCTTAGTCTTACGCTATGTCTCTGGCTTACTTTCTTCCTTCTTAGGGCCTTTATGAGAAGCCTATGTTGATGATGCTTCATTTTCCTTTGCTACCAATAGTTGTGACACCATTTATGTCAACGTGGCCAAACTCTACCCAAATCGATCCAACCTGACCCTAAGACCTTCTTCCTCTTCTCCTTCACAATGTTCCTGTGACATTATTGATGGTCTACTTTTCTCTAGCCCTGGAAACAACTAGGGATGATTTTAGGGGCTAAATTTCGCTCATGGGCTAATTTTCCATGGTTTTTCCAAAAACGAGATTCATTATTTTAAAAATAATTCGCCGAAATTCTATAGGATAAAATTATTTTACCTTAAAAATCGCCGAAATTTTATAAAAACTATATAAAATACTTAGAAATTTGAATATTTTTACAAAAATATTGCCAAACATTTATAGTTGACATATGAAGGATTAGTAATATTCGCCAAGGTTCTACATTTTAAAATAAATTTTCATCCTTAAAATCATCCCTGGAAACAACTCTTGTCCCTTTCTTTTATAATCATTTTGGGTACTTACCATACAGGTCTCACTAAATGCATTCAAACTTATGCTCTTATACCATCTGATCCATAAATGGAAGACTTATAGCTTATCCATCTCACCAACATGGAACCCTTTTCACAATTGAATTTTTTTTGTTCTCTTTTAGATAACTTGATAGACTCGACTAACCAAGTCGAGTCGACCAAATGAATATGAAGTCACGTTGGAGACCAATTTGAAGTCGATTGGATGACATGAAAGTTGACTACTTGCAAGTCAAGTCAGAAAATGTAAGTCGACCAAGTCCATTCGACCAAAAGAGCCAAAATGACCAAAAGAGACCCCAGTTGAAAGGAGGGTGGATTGGGTCGACTAGAAGTGATCGTTGATCAGATGAAGAAGAGGGATTCGACCAAGAAAGAAACCATTTAGATATGGGTCGACCCAAGGTTAAAATAGATAGTTAAAATGTGAATTCGATGACCAACCATGAAGGAAAAGCCATTGAAAACCGGATTTGGAAACCAACAATTGCGGGGGAAGTATGAAAGATGGATTTGATAATTGACAACATGTAAAAAAAAATTATAGGGAGGATTCGACAACCAACTATGTAGAAAAAACATTTTTGGTGATTTTGACAACCCACAGTGAATCACAACATTTTGGAAGTCGAGTTTGGTAATTAACGACAAAGGAAAACGTTTTGGGAGAAACAGGTAGTGGTCGAAATTGCAAAAATGTGTATAAGTCTCACGAGTAGCTAATGAACACCTAGACGAACCCAAATTTTGACATATATGTCATCTATGATTTATGGGCAAAGGAAAAATGCTTAGCAAGGTCGATAATGTGTTCAACGACTATAAAAACGAAATTAGAAACCCTCAAGTAAATGGCAATGGCTCGGGAAGGATAGCCATCAATTCCCAACTAAAAATATCAATGCACGACTATGGTTAAAGAGTTTTTTGTATGGTTTATGGACCCATGAAGACTATATTCATATAAAACGAGCTCAAGCCCAAACTGGTACAAAGTTCCATTTTATAAATAAAATGCATACAACCATTAAGTTACAATGCACATATTAACTAGTCATGAACAATACAACCACAAACAATCGTCACACATTAACCAGTCATGAACAATACAACCACAAAAAATCATCACACATAAACTCAAAATTTACCCTAGAAACCCAAACAGGAAAATCAACATTCTTTTGGCTTCAACCAAACAATTTATTATTCAACAATGATCAAGTTACAAGCTCTCTGGTTCTTCTCTATGTTCATCATACATTGGGCAGCCTCTCTACATCATTCTTAGCCAAAGAACCATTTTCTAATTGTGGGGAAACATGATATAAAAGACTAAGTCGATTGAGAGGATAGCTTCATCTTCTTTCCTGTCCGCTTCTCTTTCTTTTATTTGTTTGTTTTTATTTTCTCCCAAGTGAAAAAGGTATTATAATACTGTCATTATTCCTTTACATACAACAATATACATAACTTTACATATATTACATACAAAATGCACATCAATCGTGCTCACCCCAAAACTCGACTTCCAAAAAGTTGTGACTTTTTTCCAACGAGAAATTAACTCGATTTATATTAGAGATATAAATCATTTACATCACAAGCAGCCATTACAATTTGTCCCGGAGACCCAGCCGGATTTGACCTCAAGACCTCCTCCCAACACTTGGAGAAAGGTACTTGTCATTACCAACTGTGCTGTCTCACGGGACTCCAAAAAAAAAAAAAAAAAAAAAATAAAAAAGAAAAAGTTGTGACTTGCTTCAAATTTAAGGCTTACTTCACGGAAACAACTTGATCTCATTTTTTGTCCATAGCCTTAAACTTTGCATGTGTTCATTATCTTATAGCCTGTGCCGATAGCCAACTCTTCTTGTCGGATTGGATTCGGATAATTGCAACTTGCAAGAGGTGGGCCACGTGAACTTAACATGAAGAAGGTAATTCATAGCAATAAAATTTCAGACTCTTTTTTCGTTTATGGATAAATGCATAAATAATTATATCATTTAGTCATAGTATTCGTGATTGTTGAAGATTAAAAGCCTAATTTAATGGTTTTTCCTCTATCCTTTAAGTAAATTCACTAATTTATTAAGAAATTTAATTTAGCTCTTCGCTCCATTGGCGAGTTGATTATGGTTTTTAACTATTCCAAAAACTAACCCAAGTTTACTCCTTTAAGCATCCTAAAATGCTCTCAGACAATATAACAAACCATAACCCTAGTTGTGGTTCTGGTTTTCCTTAGAGCTTGTTTAATTTAGAGTTAGGCATGTCCATTAACTTGTCATTTGAATCAATTAAAATTTCTTAGGAGATTGGGGATTGGCTACACCCAAAGTTAGCGCAGAAATTCCGGTAATAGCAGCATCAAAAATTCTTTGAAAGAGGGTAAGTTCAAATATAAAAACAATCACTAAGTAGCTAGCTATAGCTTGTTTAAGAGATATATATAATTTTTTATTTAGATTAACTCTGGCAAGGTTAAAATTAGATTGAGTGTCGTCGTTTTTCAATATTGATGATGATGATGATTAACGTCGACTAAGACCAATTGTTTTATCGGACCTTAAGAGAGTATTATTTATATGCATTAATATTTCATGTTTGACATCCGACCACATGATGGTGCAGGTAAAGCGAGCCTTCTTGGAGAAGATCCATCACAAGTTTGAAACTAAGAAATCAGACGGCTGCTTAGTCCACACTCCATCAAAATAACTCCTTGAATCAGAAGCTCTCAAAAGAACTAGTGAATGGAGATGCTGCAACTACGTGCTGCAACTACGTGCATTCTTCTTCTTCTGTAGAAAGAAATGGCGGCCAAATGGTGTGTGCGCAAATGAAAAAGACAGAGGTTTATTCGCAATTAGGAGCTGCAGATTATCGGATAATGACAGATTCTAACGGTAAGCTATTTTCTCTTTCATAGAATATAAATAAATATTGTTATATTAGAAAATACATGGATATTTAAATTTTGTAATGTTGTGCACATGTGGTAATTAAAAATTGACATTGCAGAGATTGCACAAGATTACACAACAAAAATAATATATGTATTACATTTTTTTTTGCACAATTACAACACAATTATATACTTGGATTCAGATTCAACTTATTCTAAACATATATAGAGGGGTTGAGAGAATCTCTCAACAACTTCCAACTGATTCAAACCAAACTCAAACAAATTTTATTGTAAGCATTATTCCAACAACCTCCCATAATGCTTACATTACAAATATTATATCATAATTACAATACTCAAATTTCAACATAGATATTTGTCTTGATATGGTCTTCATCAACACTCCTATCCACTCTGAAATCTTTCGGTATAAGTTTGTTCTTCTCCACAACTTTGAGCTTCCCTTTCAATTCATTTAAGATAACAATGCTTATGACCATCATTGAAGAATTTGTAGAATTGACACTTCTCGACCTCCTGAAGGACAATTTCGATACTGGAACCATCTGTGGAATTCCCCCGAAGAGAAAATTTCAATAGTTATATGGGATAGTGATCTATTTGTTGTTTTTAAGTTTCTGTAGTGAGGAGTTTCGCATGTTTTGTTCGGATAATCCAATGTTGGTGTCATTTCGTCATCGACGTTTCGAATTCAAATCGGGATTCATCATCAGGGTTTTAATTCTCCCCGGACTAGGGCATGACTGAGTCGTTCAAATGCTTTATAGTTCCATCTGCTATGTATTTGGTGATTAATGAGGGTGAAAATTGGGTTTAGGTTATTGTCTCTGCATTTTTTAAGAAAATCAAGATTAGAAACTCGTGTAACAATTCAGATTTGATGATGAATCTCGATTTGGATTCGAAACATCATGACGAAATGACACCAACTCTGGATTAGTGATCTAATTAATGGATATTTTCAACAGTCAATCATACAACTGACATTATTTAAACACATCTACAACAATATACACAAGGATAGCCTGTAACTGAGGGCGTGTGCGCCAACGAACAAGGAGCAGGTTGATTCTCAATTAGGAGCTGCAGATTATCGGATAAAGACGGATTCTGACTGTAAGCTATTTTCTCTCTCAAAAAATATGCATCGATATTTAAATTTTAATGGTCAAGCTCACAGTTTCATTCGTATTGTATATATTGCAGATGTGGTTCTAGAGTGGTAGTTGAAAATCTAGGGAGACGCAAAAATTAGAATAATGAGCAAATATTCGGGGGCAATCTTCAAGACGGAAAAGAGATCAACAAACATAAACTTCGACAGATCTTATGAAAAAATAGATTAAAATCGAAGATTTTTACAACACCCAGAGATTATTTGGGTCTGTAACGCAGCCAAAATCCTATACAGGGGCTGGAATTTGTTATTTTTGTAGCTTCAGCCCAACACGGTCTGTTGCCGAAATATACGGTGAGAGTGTTTTTTATTTAATACTTACAGATTGTATATACAATTTTTTTTATTTCTATCCGATAAAGGATTATGTGAAATGGCTATATATTATTGTTTTAGAATTTTAAAAAATTTTGAGTTTTGTTTTTTGACTTTCAGGTTACTGTATGTATCTATGCATTCAAAACTGTAATTTGAACAACAACAACAAATCGCAATCTCACCAATTATTATGTCACCTAATTTCCATAATTTCCTATAATGATTACTTAAAAATCTAATCTACTATTTAAACATACATAATATGTAAAATTTAAATTTAAATAAACATCTACTCCAATAAAATATCCAAAACTGAAGATGACATACAAAAACAGCCACTGTCACACAGCCATTAAAAGGGAGCACACAAATTTAAATTTACACACAGCCATTAAAAGGAAGCACACAAATTTGCACACAGCCAGGGAGCACACAAATTTAAAGATACAAGAACAGACACTAACAAACCTAACTTTTGCACAACCAGTGCTTTTATTTAAAAAACAGATTTTGTAAAATTTCTCAAAAAGTTCTAGTACAGCTGTATTTAATTACCTGGCCCAAATGCTTGAAATTAAAAGAAATACCTTCTTGTCTAAGTTTCAGTCAAGCTTACACACCTCAAAGTCACATAGTTACAAGGTCTTTTCTTAACACAAACGAGATGTGCCAACAAGTCCCTGACTTGAGGGACTTTGGAATAAGTTTTGACAAGTTTTTTAAATGATTCAAAAAGTCCCTATAATGTCTGAGTTTGTTTGGCCCTATAAAAATATAAAGCATTCTCTCATGAATTATGAGAAATTGCAGGTGATTCGCAATGTTTCACGTACTCAACTGGGAAATGTTATTATTTTTTATGACTAAGATGGAAAATTAAGTGAGATCTCAATAAACCCATCCAAAATGTGTGTGGTACAAGCATACATAGATAAGTGCTTGATTGATACAATGTTACTACAACTAACATTAACTATTTGTTAACAGTATGGAAGTATTGAATGGTCAAAGCTACTAAAATTTTAAACTTTTCCTATATTATATATTGTAAATTTCTATTTCTAGTTTTCACAGCTTAAAAATCCATGAAGTAGTGCCTTGGCTTTGCTTCAAAGTCCTTTGAATTACGATTAAAAATATTGTTAAAAATTATACTTACAAATATAAGTATTATACAACAAAAAATTAAAATTAGAGATAGGGAAAAATTAATTAAATTAAGAAAATTTGACAAATATGAAAAAAATATAAATATTATAAAAAACCAAAGTTAAAAACATTGAAAAATTAATTAAAATGAGAATATTTGATAAATATGAAAAAAAAGGCATAAAGCCATATTGGGGATAATTTTAACTTGGGAGCAACATGATTGTACATCAAGACAGTGGAACTTAGAATTATCCACAAGTATCAAAACTATCCTCCAAGTGCCATTCTTTACTTAGATATTCAAAATATAGACCATTTTTTTGTTGAGAGAACGCTCATAGAACAAATAAAATATGGGAGACTAGACATGATTGCACACACATATAACTCTATTGAATAATTGAATTTTTACAATATGTTGTGACTCATTTATATAGAGTTTACAAGTTGCTATCAATGTAACTTATTCCTAATATAAAAGGAGAAACAACCACATGCTAAATTAAGACTCTTAGTAGGAGAGAATCTTTCTCACAACTAACTATCTAACAGCCTCCTAAATAATAGACTAGAACAAATTAAATATAGATTGACTCTACTTCTCAATAACAAAATACATTAGCAAACATAATATCCTCACACATTATTAAGACAAGTAGGAGTTACATATTCCAACACTCTAGTTTAACGAGTACCTATCTTAATATATATATATATATGGTCATGTCTTTATGATAGTCATGTCATCATCTTCTATTATCTTCATTCTTTGGCTTGACTCATTTTCAGATTTTGTCTTTCATATGGCTGGACTTCAGTGTGTTGCTTCATTTTACTAGCTTCCCCTAATCATAAATTACCTTACCATTACAATTCTCAAGTGGTTATGAACCATCATAACAGATGGTTTCTAACTTTCCACAAACTTCCATTTGTCATGACAAGTGGTTTCAGATGACCACAAACCTTGCACAAAAGTGGTTTCAGATGACCAAAAAGCTCGCACACAAGTGGTTTGACAGACCACAAACCATAATGATGGGGAAAATGATTTTCAATGCAAACACTTAGGATTTCGTCACACTGAGATTTATCCACAAATTTTCTTCTTCTTCCTTTTCTACTCGCAAACAACTGAACATTGATGTACATATAAAAATAAATCCATCTACCAAGTTACATGGGTGTCATCTGTTGTACTTGCCAGTTCTCTAAGAATCCTTTTCACCTACATGATTCATCAACATGTTAAACTCCCTCTTAATCATAACTTGTCCCAACCAACTCACATTATGAGATTACTCCATCTCACATCCCCCTTTTAATTAAATATTCAACTTCTCTGATTCACCATCAATCTTAGATATGAGTCCACTTACCACCCTCGTACCCATCTGAGTGGTTGATTCCACAACTCGATACCATATCCTCTCTATGCATAAGAGGGATACATACTACATGATTACATGTGCTACCACACTAATCCATGTAGGCCTAACTCAATAGGTCTTACAAAACACTCGGGGAATTCAAAATTTCCTATGGCTAATTTTTATATCTTGGACCAAACACTTTCGAGGTCTCACGTCCAACCGATCATTTACAAAATGCTTTAGTAAATTCCCATCTAATTACAAGCTCATTATGTAAGCCCAAAAGATAAATCATTACAAAAAAAATAAGATCATTTTAATCTCATCATTGTGCTTCACTTTTGTTTTTCTTTCTTTTTTCTCTTGAATTTACCTTCGTCTTGGATTTCCATATTTACCTAGAATTTGTTAGAGTCATGAATTCTAACAAAATAACTCCACCTTCATATTGAAAAAAATATAAATATCATAAAAAAAAATCAAAATTAAAGATATCGAAAAATTAATTAAAGTGAGAATATTTAATAAATATGATAATTTTAACTTGGGAGGAGCATGATTGTACATCAAGACCGTGGAACTTTGAATTGTCCACAAGTATCAAAGCCATCCTCCAAGTGCCATTCTTTACCTAGAGATTCAAAATCTATGTGCAAATTCTCGTAGACAATAGAATAAACAGAGTTTCCAGTGAATTTTCTTCTCTATTTAGACTAGAAGTTGTGACTTTATAATCACAACTCAAGTAAAAACCAACCATTGTGCATTCATCTAAAGTGAAAACTGTGTTATGGGATACATAATAGGTGGGTGTTTTATCTAGCCAAATGGATCATGGATTGAAACATGTGGTGCATGTTTATACTCTTTTTCATACATTTATAGATATGTACCCGTAGATGCCCAAGTTCCATTAGAACCCTATGCCTATGCCTTGGATTTCTTCTTTCTTTGTTAGACCATTTTATTGTCAAGAGAATGCTAATAGAAAAAATAAAATATGGTAGAGTAGACATGATTGCACACACATATAACTTTATTGAATAATTGAATTTTTACAATAGGTTGTTGTTGAAATAATGTAACTGCAAAGAGTATTCTTATTATTATTGATATATTATTCATGGGATCAATCCCCATTGTGGATTGATCATGTCGGTTATTGTATTAGGACCAAATCCCCTTTTGCGGATTGGTCAACAGACAATTG
>SNQJ01S0015462.1:6723-22148 GCA_010110895.2 Picea sitchensis | reverse complement strand
CTGGGGGCCCTTACAAGGGTCTTTTGCCATGGCATTGACTGTTTGGTCCCAGACCAAGAAACCCCAGGGGTGCACTTGGGGGCCCTAGATCTCAGCTAGGGTCTTTGCCATCCTCCTGGAGAATGGCTCTCGCAGCTGCTATAAATTTAACAGTTGCTAATTGTTTTTTTTATCTATGGATATTAAAGGGTAATTAATTTTGATAGTGGATATTATATGCAAGCAGCCTGCATCATAAGATCTAATATGGACATCTTGAGGAGTGAGTAGTCAAAGAATCACATAAAGAAAACTATCAAATGTTATAGAGGGCCTTTGGTTGTACAAAAGTCTTTTTCTGATTGGTGAAGTTTGAACAGCAAAAATTAATTAATTAGTGAAAAATTATCAATATGATTTCTTGATGCTCAATAGTAGAATGTAGAGCCTAATTAATTCTGGAACAAACAAATATGTTGAATGCAAAATTGTTAATTTATTTGTTTCATGCTATTTTCTGCTTGTCTTATAGATTAATATCTATTATATATTTATTTTATTTTAAAGTATATTTTGGGTATAGGATTGTTTTTCAATTTGTTCTAAATTAAAGGAGGATTTCTGACATTAGGAATGGCATATTGCACTAGGTTCATATTCTTAAAGAAACACAGATGTAGGATTTCTAAATTCTGTCCTTGTGTATTCACTTTTGTAGGGAGATTAGCACAGCTCAAGACAAGCTTACAGACCTATTGCGAAGAATCTATCAAGATCAACCAAATAATCGAGAAATTGTACGACTTATTATGTCAACAATTGGTCGTGGGGGTCAGGGTGATGTTGGACAACGCATCCGAGATGAAATCCTTGTGATCCAGGTAATGCTAGGTTAGAATATTTTTCTGGTCTTATTAGAGAGAAATTTTCAGTCAAAAAAATCTGACTTCAACGCTACTGAATTATGCAGCGGAACAATGACTGTAAAGGGGGAATGATGGAGGAATGGCACCAAAAATTGCATAATAATACCAGTCCAGATGATGTTGTTATTTGCCAGGTGAGTTAACATTAAACATTTATATGTGTTACACGAGTTATAATTTTGTAGTTATTTTGATCGATGCAAGAATATTCTCAAGATAAATAGTCTAAACATTGTATAATTACAGGCTCTTCTTGATTATGTCAAAAACAACTTCAAAATAGATATGTATTGGAGGACACTAAACATGAATGGTGTGACAAAAGAGCGGCTTGCTAGTTATGATCGTCCAATTATCTCTGGGCCATCTTTTAGAAGTGATCAAAAGGAAGGCCTTATTCGTGATTTGACAGCATATATGAGAACGTTGAAGGTCAGTTTCAAGTATTGAATACAATAGAGCTCTGAAATATTGTCTTATTATAGTACATTATTCTTAATATATTATTAGAGTAATCTATGTTTGAGCCCTTATATGCATTAAGGATAAAAGTAAACATACTATTATCTGCAATTAGTGGTTTAACACATTTTCCTACTTTCATGCATCTTTTTATTACTTCCACATAGATAGCCCATTCTATTATGTACTTATATGATTTTGGATGTGATGTTATTTAAGAATCTAACAGATACTCTCTCAATTAGCCAGGCTTTTGCTTGTGTTGTTATGTTGTACATACATACATTCAATGATACATATATATGCTATAACACATGTACATGAGCACCACCCTTCACACACTTATAAGCAGAGCCTCTATAGGTACTTTGAGGCAACTTCTGAGATCAAATACATTGAATTTACAATAAATTTTTAGTGAATTACATTACAAAGATGGAATTATAACATAGAAGGCATAGTGGCAATCAGACAACAGAAGTAGCATTCAAATTGGGTTGAAGTATTTTTGGAAAAGTTTTATTCAAGTGAACCAAATAGGCAAATAGGCCATTAGAGGGAGTTTTTTGTTAATTTTTCAATACATGGTGTTATCAACCAAACAAACATCCCATCAAGGTCCTTAGGTTGTGGTATCGCATAAGTTGTAGGTTGGGCAAAGCCCAACCCAAACCACAATATGGCAACAACTAAGAGAACACCTACCCACTGTCAGCTTAGATAGGTATTCTAGTCACTTTAGAGATGAAGTAATCATCTCAAGGGGGGAATCCCGGGTGACCCTAGGGGAAATGAGATGGAAGATGAAGAGATGATGAAGTGTCCCCCTATAGGTCAATGATGGAAGGTAAAAAGGGCTTGAAAATAGTCTCGTAGATGGTGGAAGATGTACCACAACATAGAAAAACATCCAATAAGTGATTGTACCTGCCCGAGACGCAAGGAAAACAAAGATACAAGCCCAATAATGTGTTGGACAAACAACTTAAGCTTGCTGTCCCTAATTGCAGCAATAAATAATGATATATATCAGCAACAAAGGATAATAAGAGTTGCAAATAAAGTTGCTAAAAGTCTAGTTAAGGATGCAAGAGACAAGCTAGCAATGACTAGTTTAACTCAAGTATTGATGCATGAAACTTTAGCAACAAGATAAGGCTATCATAAACAAGTACTGCAGAGATAATTATCAGCCTTATGGCTCTAGCACACAAGTTGTTACAGCAAGGAAATCAACCACCAAAACCTTGCTAAAAATCCACCTAAAAGGTGCGTTGAGATTGATAGATTATAGGGGCAAACTTCTAACAATTTTTGACGGTTGGTTTGGGAGTTATTAAGAGATTTTTTTTAGGTTTTATGCAGCCCTAATGGCTGTAGATTAAATGTTATAACAGAAGCAAGAAGCACTTATCAAAATGAGATGCCCTAGTGGCTCAACCAAGCATATAGAGCATAGAATTGATTCCAATTTAGACAATATCAAAATCCCGAGTTTTCACGTTAACCAATGCAATATTTTATTTCTCCAATGCAATTAGATTAGTTCCTTTAGCTATTGGGTTATGGAGTCAAAATAAAAAAAGAGCTAGCAATTCTCTCCCCTTGGGGGTGTTGTCGCAAGAGTCAACTCTAGGCTGTAATAGAGCCGAGCCTTAGCACATTTTAAATGAAATAATATGTTATCACTCGGAACTTGACTTGGGTTGCATGCAAGTAAATCCCGAGATAACCTAAAACCACTTTTGATTGGAAGCTGCCCCTTCCAACCCGAGAGAGATCTCTCGAAAATATGTCACAATAGGATATTCAATAAGCTTGAACATTGGGCAGATCTGTGGGTTTCAAAAGGTTTGGAATTTAAGTTTGTGGGTTGGACCGGGAAGGTAGTCCATTGGGCATGGGGTCAAATGATCATGCAAATAATAAGAGTGTTTCGGCAATGGAAATCCATGGAACAGAGGCGAGGTAGAAACTACTTACAAAGAGAAGGATTTATAAATGTGCAATAGCAGAAATAGAGAGAAAACGAATCAATATACGAAGAGCACTTAGCAAAGAGTGAATTCTCTGTATAAATCAGTGGAAAGAAATTGTTGGGACAGAGCATCTAACAAAGGATGAGTTCTAGGCCTTCAGTTCCCTACAAGAAACAATCTATAACCAATCCTGCAACAGAGCATCTAACATAAGGGTGAATTCTACAGCATAAAATAGTTACAAATCTAGAAGAAAAATGGTGATGAAATCGAATTGAATGATATGCAAACTAGGCAAGTGAACGAACTCTGCAAATAACATCACAAGAATCTTTGTTGTAGATTAAAAATGGCTCTGCACTCTTTTATTAAACATGAAAGCAAAAGATTACAGTCCCAGGAGTACTACTCCCGTGCTTGCTTCCCCCTCCTTTCTTCCTCAAGAAGATACAATAATATAGATCCCTGCCCCCTTTTGAATAACTGAAAACAAACTATTTCAAAAAGAAGACAAGTGCCTCATGACTCAAACCCTAAAATCTGGAAAATGCAACCGAAATCCTAAAAATTAGGTTTGAGCTCTTGATGAGCATTTACATAATTAAATCGACCTTTCCTTAGATAAAAATCAGTAGATATTTGACCACAGTGAACCAGGAGTCCTAAAAAACGATCAGACAGTCCTCTGACTGACATCTGGGCGCGTTCCTACATTTTTGGGCCATGTCTGCACAAAAACACAGCACCGTCTTTCGGGGCACTTTTGGCTGCCTTCCCGAGCTCCAAATGTAGATCTGAAAGTACCATTGGAAAGACTACGACTTCTAGATGTCAATCGACTATTTGAGCGTGTAAAACGGCCTCTCCACGGCTGAGAAAATTAAGTTTTGCCAAGGCAATTTATCACTGGAAAAACTTACGATTTTAGTAGCTAACAGGCTGAAAACATGGGTGCTTTAGTTGTCGAAAATCTTGGCTTTCGACAGCTAACAATGCGATTTCAAGGCGCCATAAGCTACCGAAAATCCTGGAACGAGATTTTTAAATGGTAACTGTTGTTCATCTCGAGTTTGCCTAGGTGTTTGATAGAGCTTACACCAGACAACAAGGTTCTAAAACTAACTAGCGCAACTGACCTAAATTTTGGCGAAAGACACTAAGTTTAGAAATTTTCAATATTGTTCCTGTTATCGCACAGTTTGTAGGATAGGTTTAAGTAGCTTGAAAGCAAGGCTCAAACTGGCATAATAGGAGCTTCCCCACCCACTGTCACCTCGATGGGGAGCTCTTTCTATTCAGGGTGGCTAATCCCAAGGGAGACGTCCCTAGTAATCTGGGGTTTGAAGGAAAAGGATCAAGGGTTTAAGACTCAAAGGTTAAGGTAAGCTTTCCCTTCACAGATTACTGCCAAATGGATAGTCAAGGATGAAGGTATTCCACTGAGAAAGGCACCTGTTTGTGAGACAAGGAAAATGAAACTAAAATGTGCATACAGTGGTTAGTACTTCATAATTTAATGACTATCTCTAAATATATATGAGCAATGATAAATGTAATTATTGACGAAGTCAATGATTGCTATTAAAGCCAAGACTTATAATATTACTTCCTCAATAAATACAAAGAGATATTGGCATTCAATGTATAAAATCAAATCCTTGTATTATCACAATGCAATAAATGAGCTCATACATAAATATTGTTTCTGCTGCGTCACTATGCTACCAAGTGTGACGTCAACCTTAGTTCTAGGATAGTTTTAAGAGGCAAAGAGGTGGGCGTTTTGCAAATTAAGTCAATGAAAGCAATCTACATCAATGCCAAATGCTAGATGGGAAGGTCTGTGATTTATGCCAATTAGAGATCAAAGCGAGGGTGATGTCGGCCTAATCTGAGTTAGTTTTGTAGACAAAGAGGTGAACGTTTGCTAATTGGGCCAATGAAATTGCATAACACCTTTATGGCTATCAATGGATGACCTGGCAGCAAGTTTTAGACCAGCGAAGTTCAAATAAGGCAAGAGCGTCATCAACAATTGGGTTATTAAAATTAGACGCTAGGTTGTTAGGGTTTCAATTTAGAGTTTAAAAAAAGGGTTGTTTTTTAACACAAAGATCTCAACGTTTTTAGGTTTAGACTAGTGCCTTGGGTTAATGGAGTCAAGAAATTAAGGCTTGGAAGGATTAAACTTAAGGACGGGAGAATTAGGTTTGATGGTGTTGCAATGGCGAGGCCGCAAATCAAAACCCTAAGGAGGAGGAGGCTCATTCGATTGTAGCTTAAGCTGGGCCTCATGCTCCTCCCTCTTTCCTTAAGACTCTTTGGCAAAAAGCGGCTAGCTATAAAACATAAATCTATGCGTTTGAAAAGTGTTGCTTGGGGACAGGCTTTTCAAACCCTAAGAGTCAAACCCTAGGTGTAAAATTAGTAGGCCTAGGGCGTCTTCTTTCCTCAATTTATGTGAGGCAAATAACTCAAGAAAATGATGAACTAGTGTAGCAATGGCTAGGCTAGGTTCTTCTTAATCAAATGGCTAATCAAGAAGAACATCATGCAGGGACATGAAGCAAGGACCTACTTGTGTGCTTGCTCTAAGGTTTCAATGATTAAGCAAAATATTAACAATGTAACCATAAAAGTAAGATATTCTACCTACAGCCATTCAATCAAGAAGTTTTTGCATGCAAAATATACTTACTAATCAATGAAGAGCCAAATCAAACCTAGTTGTACATTCCAATGATAAAAACACCATATGCATGCAAGAATGAAATCCCTCCAATAGTAGCGCCTCAACTTCAAGATCCAAAATCAAGACAAAAGACTGAAAGACATCACTCTCCAGAGAGCCGGTTGTGTTATGTCAAAATGAGGCTTAACGTCCTCAATATATATCATCAAATGACCTTTAATTAATAAAATAGGTCATTAAAGCGGTGACAAGGCTGACCAACAATGTCCCATTGTTGTCACATTAAATTCTATGCCAGTAAGGGGCTAAAGGGGCGTCCCGGACCCTGGGAGGCGTTGGCCCTTTTGGGCATGGTCCCGACATCAGGGCAAAGCGTTGGCCCCTCGGGGCTCTGCAACCTGCTACTGCGTGCCAAACAAACTGACACATTGCCATCTGCTCCAAGCGTCCCAGCACGCTGGGTGGCGTCCTGTGCATCAAATCCATCATCTCATGCAAGGGTGATTCCCCCTAGGTCAATGTCTGCCAAAGCGTCACGGTGAGGGCGTCCTTACGTCTTCTTCATGCAAGGGCTCATCATGATGTTGTCTCGCCTCCTTAATCTAGCAACCATTTGATGGGCTTGATCCCATGGAGGTCGAGCTAATCATCTCCCCATGTGTCATAGGTCTATGTTTGTCATCCACCGGGTGTGGTCCTACACATCAAAGACTAAGCCCTCCATGGGCTCATTAGTCTGAGAGATCATAGCAATGTAAATCATATTTCATTATTAAAGTTATCAAATATATGCATGAAATCCTAACATATCATTTAAGAGCTCAGAGACCTGCAGATCTACTATATAAGGCTAAGTAAGCCAAATAGAATAACCTATTAGGCTAATACCCAAAAGAGATGGAAAGCTTCCTCAGAAGATCATTTCAAGCCATGTTTAATGGTGATATGGTTTTAAGGGATGTCCAGTCATAGTGAATAAGGGCAAGTGTTATCTGTGGGTGCCTTTGTGAGGCCGGTCTGTGCAGTCATGGATGCATTTCTTCCAAGCCGCTATTGCCTTTTTTTCTTTTGTTGCTTTTCTTCTTTTTTACTTCAGGTGGGCGAAGACAACGCCTTGGCTTGGTGGCAGTGATTACTGCTAGTATCTTGAAATGATAAGGCTCATTGATGAGACCCCCTTTCCCTTGTGCATGCAACCAAAGGTCACTTGCAGCGGTGACCAGGATAATTGGCAATGTCATCTTGCTAAATACCTATGAACATAATGGGTCATTTCGTGATGAGACCTCCCATCCTCTTGGTTGGAATCTTGTTTTATTATTATTATTATTTTTCTTAGGGGTCCCTTTAGTTTCTTATCGAGGGAAGCTTTTTATTGCCTTCTCGAGGATCCCTATGACTGACATCTCTAGGTTTTATTTCCTATGGATTTTATCTTTTACGGTACTTTTACCCTGGGCCTTTAGCCTTCTTCCCACAAGACAAGATGTAACCACGAGTCATCCTAATGGCGGAACTAGGGGAATGGGATGGATGAAGCGGGGTATAAAGATGTAAAAGTGATAAGATGGTGGGAAGCGGACGATGGCTCTGCAAATCCCCTTGGTGGCTAGCCAAAACCCACATGAATAATATCAACTTGCTAAGCTACCCAATCAATCACCCCAACAATGGCCAAGTGGATTGGTGTAAGATCCAAACAGCGATCATCCGAAATGAAAAGGAACCTAATGCATATTTAAGAAGGTCATAACAATCAAATATGACACATACCATGATACCTCGGACCAATTACCTCATGGAGCGAGAGTCCTCTCAGATGCGGGCCAGTAGGAGTGATGGGCTGCTACTGGCAGGACAAAATCTGGCGAAGAAACATGGGCCTCGAGGGGCCGTATAGATCAATCCAGCTCGGTACTCCATGTCTAGGACCATGTGGGCCTCGAGACATGATCCCTGAATTATCCGATGTCGAGGATAAAAGTTCCAGCAGGGTGTAAGCCCTTTTACTTCCCAAGGAAAGTAAAGGTGACTAGGAAGTACTAGGAGGTGTAAACCCTTTGCTTCTTCTAGTAAAACCTTATGCAACAAACTATTCCAAGACAAAGCCGATGGATATGGTGGGGTTGTAAGCCCTTATAATCCCCAAGAATTCTAGCAAATCACACTTGTAACTAAGCAATGAAGAAACAATAAGATAGATTCCATACCTAGTCCAAGCACTAACAAGATAAAGTCCTTTTAACCAAGATTAATCCCACCACATATGCAGAATGTCCTAGAGAGGTAGCGCACTACTTCTAGTTCTTCCACCAATAGCACAAAGCGTAACAAGAGCACAAGAAAAGAGAGATTTCCCAATAGGGGTGCAAATTTCAGCCAATGGAGTCTTCTCACAATGGGAGAGTTATGATGAAAAATGAAATGAGATGATCTCTATTTACAAATCCTCTAAGCATAGTTTTGTCCACAAAACTTAGGGTAAACACAAGATAAGGGGTCGTAGCCCTTATCACTCCCCTTTACAAAAATAATATTATTTAATTCATGCTTTGCACATAAAAAAAAACCCTAAAACATGGCGTCACCCCTCTTGGGAAAGCGTTTGGCATTTTTTTGTCAAGTCGTTGAGTTGGAGAAAGGGAATCTCCTCTGTTATCCCCGATTTCTAGGATAACTAGGAGATCATCTCAGTACCGGGTCCCTAGACATGAGAATCTTGAAGGCGGATTGACTGATTTGAGCATGGCGCTGGAGGGCCATCCTTCTTCTTATTCATCAGTTTTTGTCCTGTCAGTAGCAACATCATCCAACAACATCGACTTGGCCTTGTATCGGAGAAGACTCTTGCTCCATAGGAGTAATTGGTCAATTATCATGGTATGTGTCGTGTTTGATCATTATAACTTTTCGAGATATATGCATCGGGTTCCTTGCATTCGATATTTGCTTGGATCTTACACTAGCCACTTGACCATGGTTTGGGGATTAACGGGAGGTTCCCTTGCAAGCTTGTATCCATAGGTTTTGGTTAGCTACCAAAGGGGGGTTTTGAAGAGCCATCGATGCTCCCCACCATATTATCATTTTACATCTTATCTATAGTTCATCTATCCCATTCCCTAGTCTAGGAGTAGGATGACCTATTTGAGGGTTACACTTTATCTTGTGGGAAGAAGGGGCTAAAGGCCCGGAGGTCAAAAGCAGTTGGTAAAGATAAAAGCCATAGGATACAAAACATAGAGATGCCTGTACGAGGATCCCTGAGAGAAGGCAACAAAAAACCTCGATGAAACAATAGGGACAAAAAGGAAAAACAATAAAACAAGACCTATGCAGAGGATAGGGGGTCTCATCCTGAGCCAACCCATTATGTTCATAGGTATCTAGTAGTATGACATTGCCATTTAATAAGTTTACCACGCCATGGTAGTGACCCTTGGTTGCATGACCAAGGAAAGGGGGTCTCATCAAGAAACAACCTTCTCATCTCTGTGAAAAAACTTGTGGGTAACAACATTAGCTCTGGTCTGCATGAAATGATGTCACTACGGTTGAACCTTGGCAAAAGAAAGAATAAGGCAATAAGGGACTTGGAAAGGGCGCATCCATAGCGGTACAACTCACCTCCTACAAAGGCACCCCGAATAATACCTACCTGGTTTTCAGCGTGGACATCCTTAGACCATACCGCAGCAGCATTACATGGCTTAAATGATATCCTTTGGAGACTTTCCTCTTCTTATGGATCTTTGGCCCAATAGGTCACCTTGTCTTTTCTTCAGCTTTGTATAGTAGGTGGAGTGTAATGTCTTTGAGCTATTAGATGATGTTAGGGGTCTTATGCATGCATTTGATAAGAACAATGATGAAATATGATTGACATTGATATGATCAGTGTGACTAATGAGCCCATGGAGGCGAAGTTTTTGATGTCTTGAGGACCATACACAGCGGCAGTGCAGTGGACCCGATACACATGGGGAGATGATTGGCTCCGGACCTCCATGGGGTGAAGAGCCCATCGGATAGTTGTTAGGACCCCATGAGGCGAGACCCGGGGATAGTGATATGATGAGCCTTTGCACGAGAAGAAGGGCGTTCCACCAGGACACTTTAGGCGACGGCCTAGGGGGTTGACCCACTTCAAATGGAACAATTTCCTCGGTATGGGCCAGGACGTCACCTAGGAGACTTGGGCGTCATCTTGAGCATGTGGCGGTTTGATGGGATTATTAGCACGTGTGGCATCTTGGAGGAGCCTAAAAGAGATAACGTCTGACTTCTAGATGTTGGACTAGCCCCAAAAGGGCCAACATCTCCCTCGAGAGGGCTTGGCGTCCCACCTTTTGCTCATTTATGTCTTTTACTTAGCAGTTAATGTAAAAAGTGAGTATGATTTTTTAGTAGTCAACCTTATTAGAACGTGTTAATGACCTAATTTCTAAATTAAAGGTCATTGGATGATATATATATATTGAGGATGTTTTTCCCTCATTTGAACATAACACAACTCACTCTCTTGTGAATCTGATTTTCGCCCTACTAGGGTAGTTTTTTTTGTCTAAAGTGAGGCGCACTTGCTGTTGGAAGGATAATTTTGGCATTTATGGCATTTCTCTCAAGGAAAGATTTACAACTAGGGTTTGCTTGTGCTTTTCTTCATGACATGTAAGTGAATTTTCTTGCAAAACTTCTTGAATGAATGGTTGTAGGGTATAATTTCTTGCATTTATTTATTGTATTGCTTTGATTTGAAACCTAGGTAACAAGCACACAAGTAGGTTATTGTTACATGTCCTTAGAGAGAGATATTTTTCAGCCATTGAAAAGATAAAAGCCTAGTCGTTACTACACTTGTCTTCCTTCTTCTGTGCTAGCGTTGAAGTCTATAAGTTGAAAGAGGAGACATCCTAGGCCTGGGTGCCTACACCTGGGGTTTCACCTTCTAGGGTTTGAAAGCCTTGTCATTACAAAACTTTCTCCCTTAGACTTTGTATGCTTTAAATTTGCCGTTTTGCCAATTTTATTTAGAGAAGGAGGAAAGAGCGCGAGGCCTTGCCTAAGCAACAGTGTGAACGCCTCCTTCCCTAGGGTTTTGATTCTAAGGCCACAGCTGCGGCACCATAGAACCCTACCTTCTAGTCTCTGGTGTCATCCTTCGAGACCTTGTGCCCTTATTTTTGACTCCACATACCCTAAGGCGTCGATTTGATCTCCAACGTTGAAGTCTTAGTGTCCAAAACAACTCTTTAAACTCTAATCTTGAAATCCTAACTAGCTAACCCTAACCCTAACTAAAATTTACGTCATAGTTGGTTATTTTTGACATAGCTAGCTTCTGACTTTTATAAACAATTGAGTGATGATCTAAAGCAATTATTGATTGAAGTGTTGATTTAATACATTGTTGGCTTTGTCATCTTGATAGTTATTGATGAATTAATGCTCTTTCCATAGAATGATGACAAACATTGATCTCATTGATATCTATTACTTCACATTGCTTAAATTATATCGGATGGTCATATGAAGTGCTAACCTTTTGTATGCTTTGTATATATATTTTCTATTGTTGCTTTGTTAGGGGTAGGTGTTCTCATTTGGGACTATACTTCATTGTGTTAGCGGAAATTTACGATTTTTGGTGGTAACTGTGAGGAAACTCGACCTTATATCTCGACCTTTCAAAACTCTAGGTTACTGGGGGCGTCTCCCCTGGGCTAACCTCCTAAGCGAACCTCCCCATTGGTGACATTGGGTGGGGAAGCTTCTTGTTTCGCCAGTTTGACCATTATCAGCAGCCGCTCTGACCTAAAACTACAAAGCGAGCGATGATCATCAGAGGCCAATGGTCTTCAATCAATGCATTTCTTCCATGATCCAAGGGTTCTTTCCTCCAAAGCGTGCCAAGTGTCCTCGATCACTGCAAACCCTAGCCCTAAGTGACGTCAATACCTCAAAGGTGGCGTTTTGGCCTCCTTAGGCAAGTCGTTTTGGTGGTAGGGGCTAGGTGAGGTCCTCCATGATGTGTTTTAGGCCTCCAAAGGTGACTCTTTCATTCGAGATGTGGGCCCTTGGCATCCAACCTTTAGGCTTCAAGCCCCATGAGCCAAGCTAGGCTTGTTCTTTCAAAGCGTCCACCGGCTAGGTCACGCAAGACAAATGGATAAGCCCTCTAAGGATCTCAAGTCAAATCATCATGATGAGTAAATCAAATAGATAAAGAGCCATCTAAGGACATACATCCAAACCACCTCATCAAAATAAACCAATGCTCAAAGACCCTATGCAATTTTCCAAGTTTAGGTATCGGAGGGTTGACAAAATGACCTATTAAGTTGAATGGTATAAGTTTAGGGGTGTTTCCGTGGGTGCTGTTATCCCGATATCTAGGGATAACTAGGAGATCATGTCTAGAGGCCCACATGGTTCCTAGACATGATCACAGAAAGCGGGGAGTGACCCAGGCATGTCTGGAGGGCCACCTTTTCTTCGGCGGACTTGTCTGTCGTGATGTGACTTCATCACTAGGCACAGGCCTCGGAAAGGACTCTTATCAGCGGGAGAGTAATTGGTCAAAGTAACATGGTATGTGTCATATTTGATCATTATAACCTTCTTATATGCATTAGGTTCCTTTCATTTGGGATTACTGCTTGGATCTTTGCCTAATCTACTTGACCCTTTGTTGGGGTGATTGATGGGAGTAACTTAGCAAGTCGGTATTCATGGGTTTGGTTAGCCACCAAAGGAGGTTTAGAGCCATGTTAAGCTCCACCATCTTATCACTTTTCATCTTATATCCGCTCATCCATCCCATTCCCTAGATGCGGCCATTAGGATGACCTTCCAAGGTATATCTTGTCTTGTGGGAAGAAGAGGGTAAAGGCCCAGGGGAGTAAAAGCGGTATTAAGGCCAAAATCCACCAGAAATAAAACCTAGAGATGCTTAGCCAGAGGGATCACAGAGAAGGCAATAAAAGCCTCTCGATAAAACTAAAGGGACCCTAAGAAAATGATAAAATTAATAAATGCAAGACCTAACCAAGAGGATGGGAGGTCTCATCCGAGCGACCCATTATGTTCATAGGTATTTAGCGTGTGACATTGCCACCATCTAGTCACAAACTAGGGCGGTGACCTTTGGTTATGGCCAAAGGAAAGGGGTCTCATCATGGGCTTGACCTTCTCATTTCTGATGAAACTAGTGGGTAGCATTTGTCGACTCCTAGCCATAAGCCAAGCTGAGTGTCCTCTTAAAATGAGCTTGTAGTAAAAAGCAACAAAGAAAGATAAGGCAAAGCGGGTTTTGGAAAAAATGCATCCGTGGCGAATTTCTTCTTGCCTCCTACAGGCACCCACAGACACCCGGCCCTTGGTCTTACTATGGATGGACATCCCTAAAACCATATCACCTCATTACACATGGCTTGAATGATCCTTTGGCTTTCCATCTCTTGTGGTATTAGCCCAATGGGTTGTGTTATGGTCTAATGCACACTTGCTGACGTGAGTAAGTCCAACTCACTTAGTGTGCCCTGGGAACACAATCATCTAAGTTCCAAGTCCCCCTTTGTCTTGGTGGAACTTCTTTCGTCTAGAGCTTACTCTACCATAGGAAGCCAAGGGGGTAGTCCTAATTACTAAGTTAATTTTTAAGTTAATGTTCTAGGAGTTGGTTTTAATTCGTTATAGGCCAAAGGGGAAAACTAGCCTAAGATGATCCAGCAACAAATGCAAAGTGCAAGACTAATCTATTATGAGGGTCAGCCCTTTTCCTAAGTCAGATAAGACTAGTGCCTATGTTGGGTAAATATAGGGTCGACTAAGGTTTGAGGTGGTTCAATTATGAGTTTTACAATTGATAGAAGTTTAAACTACCCCAAACCCAGGATACAACTATACAAAAAGAATTCTAGTGTTACAATGTTTACAAGATTTACAAATCAGAAATAAAGATGCATAACCTAGATACAAGATATATAAATAAGATGCACAGATACACCAATGTAACAAGATGTACAAGATATAAACAATTTACACACATAAATAAGCATGCCCCAGTGGCACTTACTCCATTTGGTTTGCCTTCAGCAGCCAACCACAAAAGAATTTAAGGATCAAAGGAAGAATTGCCTCCCCAAGTGGGATACTCAAAACTTCCTGATCCACACCACAATAAGCAATGAGACAAGATATTCAACAATTAAAATTAACTGCTCATGTAAAACAGAAGGGACAAAAACATATAGTTGCAATAGAAATAGATAAACAATGAGATATTCCACAAGTTATGTTTGCTTATGCATACATCTAAATCCCCCAAGCATATACAAGTGATCTATGCAACTAGGTGTTGCAATTGTTTAAAGATTTTATAGATTTTAATTACCCTTCCCCATAACTAGGTGTCACGTGCTTCAAACTTCCTCCTCCTTGGCCAAATAGTAGATGCTCAAGATAGTAGGACTCACAGTCCCTAGCTTCAAGGTGGCACCTTGCGATGAGAGTAGTCGATCGGGATCTCCCCATGAAACCAGGGCCGGTCCCCTTCCTCTGCTTAGCACAGGTATCCCTCAATTGATTTTAGATAGTGGAAGCGAATGAATAGAGGCCCCTAAAATGTTACTAAAAGTTATTAGGACCCTCGGGTGGGTCTCGGGTGGGTCTTTAGGTGTTTTTGGTTGCTTTTAGACAAGTTTTTGACCTCTGAAAATTATGTTTTTAACGCATGGCCGTGTGAAACCACGGGACGGTCCCCCGCCACTACCGCCTGGACTGTCCCTCAAACCCGTTTTAGATGGTGGAGGCAGATGAATGAGGCCCCTAAAATGTTACTAAAAGTTATTAGGACCCTCGGGTGGGTCTGTAGGTGTGTTGGGTTGCTTTTAGACAAGTTTTTGACCTCTGAAAATTATGTTTTTAGCGTATGGCCGTGAGCGAAATGTATGAAAAACGATGCTTGCAGCGTGTAATTCAAATCACCATTAACATAGCATTGAGTAAGTAAATGATAGCACAATATAGAACCATTAAAATATGATCTTGTGAAGAGAACGCTGCAAGATATTAAACCATAAACCATGAACCATCCAACAAGTAAGACTGAGATTTAGAGATGAGGCGCAAGTACTTGCAGAATATAAAATTGAAAAGACGTGGAGGCTTGAACCATAAATCAAAACGTGAGCTCTAAGATGCTTAATCCACAAACATTTAACCCATAAGTGTTATATCAAAAACAAGACGTGGGTGCTTGAAAAGTGAATGAAAGACGTGAGCAATTGCAAGATATATATAAGCTGTAAATGTGTATGCTTTAAACCACAAGACGTGAGATCATGTATGCAGATAATGCTTGAAACAAAGTTAGGACGTGAGCAT